>SZWC01001630.1:193475-225290 GCA_023375785.1 Penium margaritaceum
CTTTCCCTTGATCCCATCCTCCCCTCTATCTCCCTTCCACCCTCCCTTCCCTTCTTCCACCCTCCCTCCCACCTTGGCTTCCCCCATCCCTCTCTTCTTCCTGTCCCTCATAGCTCTCTCTCTCTCTCTCTCTCTCTCTCTCTCTCTCTCTCTCTCTCTCTCTCTCTCTCTCTCTCTCTCCCTCCCTCTTGTGGACACACACTGATGGATCATCATGTTTCCAAACATGTTTCCTCCACTTCCTCTTCTCATGTCTATCATATTATCCCACTTTCTGTCACACCTCTCTTCCCCTCACCCCTTCCTTCTCCTTGTTTACCTCCACACTATGCTTCCCCTCCTTGTTGTCCTCTTTCTGTCCATTCCTCCTTAATCGCAAGCAAACCCACCGTAGGCTTGTATAAGTTATGTAATGCGTTGCTTGACACTCATGCAACTACCAGCATTGCATTGTCCAATAACACCTACTTTTTTGCTTCCCAGTCTGTTCGTGTCCTGAATGCAACTAGTCCATTCCTTTCTCACGCCCTTTCCCTTTGTCTCACCTCTTCCCGTACATCCGCTCCTCTCCAACCGTTGCCTACTACGCTTTCTGCTGGAACACCTCAATTTCATGCCCCTCCTCCTCCTCCACCTCCTCCTCCTCCACGTCCTCCTCCTCTTCCTCCTCCTCTTCTTTGGCCCCCACCCTCTTCCCCCTCCTTTGACCCCTCCTCCTCCTCCTCCGCCTCCCCCTTTGCCTCCTGCTATGGCCCCTCCTCCTCCTCCTCCTCCCTCTCCTCTCCCTCCTCCCCCTCCTCCTCCTCCCCTTCCACTTTCTCCACCCCCTCTTTCTCCTTGTACTCCTCCGCTTCCTCCTCTTCCTCATCCTCCATTGCATTCCCCACCACCGTTGGTTCCCATCTAACAAACACCATTACTGTCAGCATTGTTGTCACTATTTCCGACTACGCTGCCATCAATACTATTCTTGCTGTCCCAGTTGCAACCACACTTATGCATGACATCGCTATCACAATTGCCGTCCCCGCTGCCATCGAGGTCACACTCATAATCACTCTCACCGTCTTTGTCATGGGTGTTATTGTTGATGTCGTCGTCGTAGTCACATGTGCAGTCAGTGTCCCATTTGCACTCGCAGTCTCATGAGGAGTCACAGTTGTCGTCATGATCATTGTCATCACATTTGTCATTGTCACCTTTGGTGTAGTCATCGTCTTCATCCTTGTTGTCATCAACGAGGTCGCAATCCCGGTCCCATTCATTGTCACAGTCATGGTCCATGTCCTCATTGCCTTCACCGGTGTCATCTCCATCACCCTTGACATTGTGGCATTCATCGTCAACGTCATTGTTCCCAAGGTCACCATCGCCATCCCAACTGCACTCTCCTCCTCCTCTTTCTTTTCCTCAACTTCCTCCTCCTTCTCTTCCTCCTCCTCCTCCTCCTCCCCTTCCACTTTCTCCCCATCCCACTCCTACCCCTTGTTTTCCACGTGCCATGTGCACACACACATGGCAGGGGGCCTGGTTTACCTTCTCCTCTGTACATTATTATCTGCGGCTTACAGGAAGCAATCAAGATGTTGGCCACCATTCTCACGCTTCTCAATCATATGTGTCAGTTACGTTACACTGTTGGTGCTGTGCACTTTGCGCTGCCATGCGCTACGTCACTAACATCACCTCTCTACACCAACTCCAACCGTCCTTACTCACCACATGCATAGGATAGACATTTCTCCTTGTCACCCCCCGTGTCATGATCCACACTAGCCGCAACAATGGCAACTACCCCAACCGTTACTACTGGCCCATCCTCTTAGACCCCATTCTCTAGGTTGTGGTCACCCACCCAAACCGAGAAGCGTAGCTCGCATTGTCATGTTGAACTAGTTTGTTGTGTACTTTGTTGACCGCGTCGCGAGGGGTTGTGTTGACCTCTAATACATGTGGTCACTCAGCATCCATACTTATGCTGTCATGTTAAACTAGTCAGTGATGTGTGGTGACACGTTTGCAACCAATGAGGCAGGCCATGTCATGAGATTGCCTCGAGCCGCATTTCAACCAACTTGGAGCTGGTTGTGGTCAACGGCTACAAGCCGTTTGGTCAGTAGGATTGAGCCGTTAGGACATGCGCGCCAATCCAACTAGGATGGCGTGCCCGTGCCCATTGCCCAAACACGTGCACATACATGCCTGTCTATTCCCAACTGTTTTGACTTCTTGATTTTAAAATATTATTCTCTTCAATAGAATGAAGGATAGTAACATCTTATGAGTTATCTTCTTGAAATTTTTGTTGATCTTTATGTACTAAGATTGTCTTTACCCATAACCTCAAACATTTCCATACATAAATGGATCAAAATTTGACATTCATTTTGGGAAAAATACCTTCTAAAAGGAATAATGTCTCCCATTTCTATTTTCAATGAAAAATACTAATCAAATCTTTGATTTGGGTTCAATAATTGAAATAGAAATTGTATCATTTCAAGTATATACGGTTTGACTATTTTCAGCAAGTTTAATTCTCTTTGTCTTCAATGGTCTTACAGAAACAAGAGATGAATAAGATTTTGAATGATCATGGTTTCTTGTGCATGGATATTTAATACTATGATTGGAATCTAAAAAGGGAATCTGTAGAGATTATTTCAACTTATAAGAGCTTTCTTCAAGTGAAAAGCATTATTGAAACCATCAATATTTTCATGGAATGAATTAAAGATTATTCATGGTCTTCTTTTAATTTTCTTTCTTGCTCAATATAACTAAAGATCATGTCCTAAATGATGTTTTTTACGCAACAAACAACTGTATTCCACAAACTTATATTATGATTTTATTTGCGTTTGAAATATCATTATAACACATGTAACACCTAATATTCTTCAAAAAACACTTCATTGGTTATTGAACATCTAATCGTTTTTGGTGGAAACTAATACTTGTATGCCATCAATGAAAACACGTATATAGTGTTCGTAGATGAGGGCCACCACTCGTAAACACGTTTTTTGACTAGAAAGATAGGAAAAATGAGTTACAAGTCCAATCACCTAGCCTAGTATAAAATAAAAACCTAAAGCTAAAAACGATTTTCTCCCTAAAATAATGCACAAGTTAAAAACATTGTTCCACCTATTGAATCCACTTTGAACATTGGGTCAGTGAATATAGCTTATTGTAGCGCTAGATCCCATCTCAAACAACATTCTTTCTTTACCACACCTCCAACACTAAATTTTTACGCTTGATATGATGCAAATATTAATACAACTTACCAAGATATCATTCAAAATCACAAATCAAAGTTACAAATAGAAATCAAATAAGTTGTCTTTTGATTTTGAATCAAACAAATTTGTACCCTTGGTGAGCGGTGATCGATGACCACCTCCTTACTTTTGGAAGGTGAGAAATCCAACCTAGCCCTCTTCCTACATTCCTCTCCATTTATTGTGAACCATAAAAACTAGTACCTTGTAAAAGAAAGTGCCATATTCATCTTCAAGTACTCGAAAGTAACCGTTGTTAACATAAATCAATCGTTCAAATCACTGGATAAGCATGAACGAGCAATTTGACCAAAGCTGCAACCTCCTAGTCAGTAGAGCAAGGGAGTGTTGACTTCTATAGAAATGGAGCAAGGGATAAGACCCTTGCCTGTCATATGAAAGGGTGGTCAGAAACATAGCCTGTGTCATACCAAGGCAAGGATTGGGAACTCCTGAATGAAAACTAAATTCATAGAAAGTACGTGTGTGATACATTGAAAAGCTAAGCATTATACTCTAGAATAGCTCAACGCTACTAGTGTTGCATAACAGAGGAAGAAGATCGATTGCTCCTCCTACAATAATGGTTAAGTACTCCTTCATCAATCCAAAAGACTTGTCGTTAAATCTATTCTTACTATAAGCACCAACTCTGCTTTGATACCATGTCAGAATGTGTATGGTGAAATTGATTTGGTTTGTGGTAGCAAGCTTTACATTCCTTGCTACTTCTACAAGGATCTTAATGCTTGATAAGAAATCATGTACTGTCTTGATCCTATGAAAACAAGAGAGCACACATGATGAATGAATCTCGTGAGTGATAGTACTAGGTACAAATACAAGTATCAGTCTTAGTACAGCTATGTATAAAACATTGAGCTGTTTGGCATCCCAAAAGGGACAATCCTTGCTAGGCCTTCAAGGCTACAAATCCAAGGAATCTTGGCACAACCACCGTTTTCAAGGTAGTCATGCATGAGGGTAGTCAAGCGTCCTCAATCGAGGCCATCACAAAAGTTCTAGTCTTATAAGGGTCTTTAGAGAAAACTCTAGTACATCGCTAACTTAAGCGCTCTGGTAGGAAATCAAATAACGAAGGTGACGATAATGAAAGAGTTGCTAAAGTATGAAGCTCTTGAAGTACTAAGGTTGTTGTGTCTGAACAAGCTGTTTTAGAGGTGTGCCAGGACCGCCACCTTTAATACATGTGGCCCTGGCATGATGACCACCTTTGAGGAGAAGCTTCGTCCTTTCTAGTGGTAGTATTCACCTCTTGTCTTTGCATATATGAAGCTTCCTTAAAGAGGAATCTTCCTCCAAGCTTGAGTGCATGGAAGCTAGGCATGAATAGGTAATCCTCCCTTCGATACTTGTGCACCACTATGCACTCTTAATCTCCCCATCTCCCTAGGATTGGATTAAGGGCATGGGCTATCACATGGACATGCCTACACACTATGTAAAATCCATGCCCTTTACACCCCGAGGGCCTGGATGCCAGGAAAAAATGTGGCGATTGATGAGGAAATTTCCAAGCAACTTTGGATTCGATAATACCATTGTAAAATCTGTCATATTTCGTATAGTTAATCAGTTACTTCACCAAATTCACCATTGTGGGGCATAAAACTAGCAAAATAATTCCAAAGACACAATGCATAGATAGTTTTAAGAATATTGTCATAATGGATAATCTTCAAGGCATAACTTGGAAAGGTGAAAGGGGGTCAGGTGATTAAAACTAAGTATTCTTAATGGCCAAAAAGACCCATCAACCTTCGTGTCTATTTTAAAAAATATAGGGGGGAAATGTTTTATGTATTCAATATGCACTTCCATTTAGCTATAAAAAAACAAGATTTGGCCTTAGTGGCACAAGATGAGCTCACCTCTTCTAAACAAACATTTTCTTGAATTATCCAAAGAATGTGAGTAAATTGTTTGTAACCTTAAAGCACAGGACCCAATTGCTTTCCAAACACACTTGTGGGAAACATTTTTACAATATGTGAATTGGATGATGCCCTTGATAAAGATCAACGCAAAGAAGGGGTTTCACACTTTGGATTTTTTCAATCAAGAATTCGGTCTACAAGAATGACACAAATTTATTCACCATCAGCTTCTTCACGATCTATTCGTCACTAAACATGTCAAAACCACCATCTTTTTGCTTAAAAGATGTATGAAATTATCTAAATTCATTAAGGACCCGTTTATCATTCATATACCTTCCCAACCGACTGACAAAATGAATTTTGATAATCATGTAGTATAATAACAAAGAATGAGAAAGAATGCATTGTGAAAAAGGGTCATTCAAAGTTGATGTAAAAAAAGAATAACATGCATGTAATTGATACAAACATACTGATGCATTACGTGGGACCAATTGCAAAAACACTCTCTTATCCTTATCTTTAAGACAACTAAAAGTTATGTGAACTAAGGTTAACATATATTATAATCAATTACACGTTGCATAATTTATTGAGGAAATGATCTTGAGTTTGGGTTTTTCTCCAGTTATTCATACCAAGATGGACAATGTTTGAAACATCCTTACAATGCTTCCCCTGTTGAATAAACTCATGACACCTTGTGTTGCCCCTTGTTGTTAACAAAGTACGTAAATAATACTTAAAACCGTTAAAAGGGTAAATCAATTAGTAAATATGTATCATTATTCTTTGTCGTCTGTATAGGTTAGGTCTTTTGTGATACTCATAGATGATTTATGAGCATTTTTACACATTGTTGCAACATTTCATGGAGTAAGATAACTCAACCAAGGCATATGATCAACTAACTATTTCATTTCATTCCTTCATGAAATCATTTTCCATAACATTAACAGTTACATGATGCTTTCACGGTAAAATGAAAATGCAACTACCAAAACTTGTTTTGTATGTATTGATATACAATATTTTCTCATGTAGTTAGGCAGTTTAAACACATCCAAACAGATGTCTCATCCCATGTTTCAAGATGATAATAGTCACTTCCTTCTGTAACAAATCATGTTACGTCTAGGATGATAACATTCTATTCCATTATCATTGTCAAATGATTTCAAAATGGGCAATTCAAAAAGTATATTTATCCACCTAACAACATCTTTGTTCCATAGCTCTTCTAGCATTGTAAGTTGCATGATAACTAGTTTTTTGTGATATTCAAAACTTATGTGATGTATTCCTTGTCCTCCTTTCTCATAAGCATTCTTGAAACCGGTCCCTAGACCTATAATTGTCACCATGGAAGAAACCAATGCATGTAGTAACATTACAAAAAAAACCACCCCATAAATGAGATATGAATCTTGCTCCCTTCAATTGATAAGAAACAATGTTAAACCAAGGGAGGTCTAATGATTAACTCCAATCTATTCCAAATGAATGGATTGGCTCATAAATTCATCCATGAACCCATTGACATCATGGATCCATATTCATCATGTAACAACTTCAAGATGTATATTCTGAAGATGGTCTTCTGTGACCACGTAAGAAATTATTAAGTTGCTAACATAGAAATTCTTAATGAACGTACATACCGACATGGTGAAATTTTGATTCATAGTTGAGTTTCATTCTCCTTGTTAAACTTCATTTGTTTTCCTTACATGACGTGTTTCATGATGTATCTGCAATTATCTTGGCCCGAAAGTCCAACAATGAACCTATGAAAAGCCATGACAATGTATTTCTCACTTCAATCCACAAGACTCGCGAGACATCATGATATGTCCAATAATGTAGAATGATTCACATAAAGAGCAATAAACTTGCAAGATACACAAGAGGAAAGCACTTTAAAGGTTTACATGATTGTTTCAAAATATTGTGTTGTATTGTGAATGCATTTCAAGCATCCTCAATCTTGGTATTCACACCATTCTATTCCGATTCTTGGTGTACATGAATTCAAAGGTAGGTTTCATCATCAAAATGGCTAAATGCATTGGTGGAGTTACAGTATGGAGTCATACACACAAAACTATGTGCCTCTATATGTAGTATTTCAGAAAAAAGCCTTTTGTAATCTCAAATATAAACCACGGGACATGAACCACTTTAGAAACTTTTAGATGAAAACAAATTTTCTCTTAATTATATGAACACGATTGGCTTTTTGGTTATACTTACCTAAATTTTCATCTTTCTTATCATATGAATCCCTACAAAATCTTGCACTCTTGCATTGTAACCCCATATTTTCTTTTTCACCTCAATTAGTGAATGGTAATCAATTCTTTCAAGCCATTACTTCATTGGCCTTTTCTTGCATTCATAAGTAGAATTTGCAAGGTGATTCTGTTTTGCATGTGTTTTCATATGTTTTCACCTATTTCCTTCTCCAACCGAAGGAAGTTCTATAGAAAGTTATCATTGTAGAAGTCTTTTACAAAAGCATAACTCCCTTTTCATGCATTTTGCCCCTTCAGATACATTATCATTTGAAGTAGTGAAACGCAATTGATGCACATTGATAAGTTATGGGAAGCTTTTAGGACAAATGGAATGCAAATCATGCTTGACAAACCAATCATTGGTATTCATTTAAAATTTGAGAAGGATATTTTTATTTTATGATTCAAAACTTCCTTCAAACCTGACAGACTATATGAAATCAGATAATGAAACCTTTTCATTCGAGTGCGCTAGACATATGGAAAAAAAAAGACAACTATTTTCTCCACCATTTGATGCATTGTTTGTAGATTAGATTGCAAAAAATACACACAACCATCAAATAAGATTCCCAATACTATGACACTTTCATCTCTTTCCTTAAACGTGTTGAATAATTTATATTCTCATAATAAATTAATTTTTAATGTGATACCACTCTACATGTTTTTTTCAGTTGGTCATGTTTTAATATCAAGGGTACAAATGGAGTTTTTGTTCGAAAAAAGCGCATGGTGAAGAGAATGACGTTTGTTGGAATTCCAAATTGTATATGTAATGTTTTCATTTTCATGCTATACTGAAGTTTTTGTCTTTGATTATATCTATTGTATTTTTTGTTGTATATACTCCATATCCAATGAAAAGGTAATATTCAGGCATGTTATTGCATTGTGGTTAGTTTTATGCATTTCAATAACGTGTGAAAATCATTTGTAACGGAATCAGGATATACCAAAAACACCCATGCATAAATAGAAAACCCAATGAAACTAGGCTCTTAGATGTGGAACAATAGAAAAGTATTACGGTAATGTAATGTTTTTTAACTTTTGAAACTTGATAAAGTGAAGAATCAATCCATAATCTCTTTTTTATGGCTGAATAAGTAGGTATATGGTTTTCTATTGAATGCTTGAAACGTTTGTACTTCATGATTTATTATACTTCTATTATTACTTTTTAAGATGAAACGATGCAAAACATTTAACAATTACGACACAAAACTGGGTTGGAGTTTGTGAGGTTGCAATGAAATTCCAAGATAAAGGGGCATTTGACATGAGGACAAATCATTATCTCGTGGTATTCACTAATCTCGTTGTGCATAGTTCTCTTTCTCATGTTTGACAAATATGTTTTTAGCATATGACATATCTTCTAATTTGTTGCACAATGATACAAATGCTGATTTGGAACCTTAGTTTCATTGTTTTTGGGAGATTCATTTGGTGTGCCTTTTTAACACATGGATGCTACCTGGAAGAGTTTTTTTATACAAAATAATCAGAATGGCCTTGAAAAATGCTTGTGGATGGAGAAAAACGAGATAGGAATATAATTGACATAATCAAATAATGGTTGTTATTAATTCAATCACCCTGTTAGCCTCGGTGGAAAATTATTTCTTGCCAAAGACATCCAATGGATTGCATCACATAAGTTGTTTCAAGATTTATCAAATAGCTTGTAGGAGTAAGGTCCACTGTTTAGTCATTTCTACCTTTGTGTGCGCCAAAGCTTAAAAACTGCCATGTTCTAGTAAGTGTGTGCAAGCACGTGAAAGGAACCCCACATGTGTATTTCCAAATCATCCTATCTAAATTCGTATTGTTTGCTCACTTGCATTGACACCTTTTTACATGATGTACATGTTGGTACGCATCTAGACACCCTTTCATACACAAAAAATGCATAAATTGATTGTGCATGTACCCGTAGAGGGACATTCACAACGTACAAGATCTAAAAGCACACGTGGAAGCAAAACTAAAAATGCATTATGATCAATCAATTTCAAGTGCTCTAATGTTCATGTGAACCCTCCTGTTCCTTTTTATTGATATCCGGGCAATATGGAATTCAAATCCTTGAGGATTTGAATTCCATTTTGTTGAGGGAGGAAGAAGTTTTTGTGCAAAACGTTTGGTTCCTAATGTATGTTCCCGATGTTATCTTCTTGATGTTTCCCTGTCAAAAACAAAAGTCGCCTTTCCTAAGGACAAGGAGTAGTATGGATGGCACAACCCGGCCCTTGAGTGGTCACATGACGGTTAAGGAGCCCAAATGCACATTTGGTTTGCCATAAATCCATGTATAAGAGTTTTTTGGACAGAGGTTTCTTATGGACTCAGATTGTGGCCACTTCGACTTAGGTCATGCTCACTTCTCGACTAAAGTAGGAACGCACAGCCAATTTTACAAGATGAAATGGGCTGCTTGGCACACTAACGAGGAAAAAAAGCCCACATACATGAAGATTCAACAAAGCAACTATCATGATGAGAAATGATTGCATGCTTTGTTGAACACACAAACACTCTTGGTCAACGGCACCACGTAATTACGTGGGCACAAAAAATGAGTCGCAAGGGCCCTATGGTGACACCCAAACTTGCCTTGAGCATGCAAGGAACAATTGTAGTTGCAAGACCAACTAGGCACACATACTTTCTTAGCACCTCGGTAAACCCAGAAATGACATAAGGAGGGACTTTTTTCTAATAGAAAAAATGCCATACTTGGGGTTGTAAGTAACTGTCATTCAAGTACTAAAAAACTATTTAAATTGTTTCAGTTATAGGAGACCACCTTGTGGTTTCACCGTGTATTGGCGGTTTTTTTTATGTATTAGAATAGAACGAGGTTCAATGATGACCCCCTTGTAACACTTAAATGTTGATGGTTTTAACAGTCCTTGGTCACCTTCTAGGCCTTGAGGCACTATGGATGGGAGGTTACATCTCTTTGACCACGAACAAAAAAACAATTTTTCAAGGTCAACATTGGTATTCAAACCCTTCGTCGAGCATACAATCTCCTTTACCTTTGTATCATCTCCATTATCCCATTTTGGCAATGGCTCCACGTAGTAACGTGCCATTTTTCCACATGTCAAACTGAAAAATGCGTAAGGAGATCGGGTTGGGAGGGGGAATAGAGGCAATTACTAGACAAGCCCAAACACTAAATTGCATGACAATCCATGTTGTGTGAAAGCTCGTGGAATTTTTAAAGCATTGCAAAAGATGTTTCTCACGTCCAAGTGAAGACTTGAGAAGAGGTTGCGATGTTAGCAACCATGACAAATCGTGGGTGCACGTCGCCCTATACATGAAAGAGAAGAGTATTCCATGGTTTTTGGTTGACAAAAAAATGTGTGAGATCACTCTACTTTCACATAAGAATACAGTGTTTGCTCCCCGCCTTGCACACCAGCTTCAATCATACCATGCCCGCTTCCTCTCAACTCTTTTTTCACACCGAATTTTGACATAACACAAATCGAGCATGGAAAATGGGTCCATAGGGCCAATAGGTCATAGACCAATTGGCGGCTGGCTGACTAGATGACCGGTCGCGACTCAGGTGTCCGACTAGCCACCTTTTACAAACCACGTAGAGTGATAGAGTTTGTGGCCTGATTTCCATCTGAGGGATAGCAAGGGCCTCAAGATGAGGCTAATTCCCCGGCACACTTGCCCCCTCCTCGTTGAGAGGGTGAGCAAGGACAAGGGGAGATAGTGAGTGAGATAATAACTAAACACATGGTGTTTTATCATTAGACATTCCATGCACTGAATGAGTACATACCATGGCATATAATCATAACATAAAGTTTGACCAACATACATCTCTCTTGTTGAAAACAACATTGTATGATCTCACAAGGTCGGTTTATACCTTTCCTTGTGGAAGTGGAAAATCCAGGTGAGGAAAGAATAGAAATGGGCCTCTTGAGACTCAATGCATTCAATGACTCGCTTCATTGGGGAAATTCATGACAATCACCACCCCACGAGTGACACAGAAGGAAATAACCCTCTAGGGATGTTTACATGGTAGTCTACAAACTCTGATGACAACCTATGTGCAAGAGAAGGAGTAACAGCCACTTGAGTGGTCATGGAAAGAATAAAGTACACAACTAGGTCCATGTCAGTTTTGGTGGCTATAGTAAGGATAACATGTCATCGGGAGTATCACCAGTATGAAAATTGACAAAAGAGTTACAAACCTTTTTTTTTGTTTTAGAGTCTTGTGAATTGTGTTGGAAAGCTTGTAGCTAGCTCTACTTCAAATATGAACTTCTCTCTATAGTTCTCCATCCTATGGACAACACGTGGCGTTTTTTGGTGTATTTTTGCTGATGTCTCTTAAAAATCTCATTTTTCTTGCTCTTTTCACCATGCCTCCTTGCTTCCTTATGACCACGTCTTGGTGTATTGAGCCTCTCCAAGACCATATAGCTCTTAGGTCTTACATGGATCAGAGAAGAAGGGAGGCGTCACATGGAATAATTCTTGGTGCCGTCTCTCTAATGGCGTGGGCAAGGGAGATGCCGCCAAGTGGTGTGAGGGGTGTGAACAAAAGATAAGAGAGGAAAAGAAGAAGACCAATGACACGAGGGAGAAAGAATACAAGATCCCAAGATCAACAAAAGGATGCTTCAGGTGCTCTCCTTATAAATCATTTACCTTGTCTCTTTGTTCTTGTCACATCCTTGCATTGTGGGAAGAACCCAACTTGTTCTTCCCTTTCCAATAAATCAACACCCGATATTAGCCTAGGCCTTATGAGTATAGGTGTCGCAATTCATGGTTTAGGAACAACACGTGATTTTGCCACTTGTGGGGGCACGTGAAACAAAGTATCGCTACCTCAAGGTTGTACCAATTGTGGCGGACTAGGGCGTAAGAAACATCCAACACATGAGTGTACCTTTTGTGGCGACAAAAAAAACGTTTCTTCTTGTGTCAGGTCCAACCACGAGAGTTATGATCAATGAGAGGCAACCCCTATTTGGTGTTTTAATGAGCAATGCTTTGTTAGGCATGTTTGTGCTTTTTGCATAATGAGCACTTTGGCGGCATGACACGTGCTGGACCATTGAAGAACTATAAAGGTAGGGTGGTGTCGGCTTCACCTCATGCTAGTGGTGAAATCCAATTTTGGGGGGATATAGCGACAAGCAGAGCAGCCTATCCAAAGATGAATGAGTGTTAAAAAACAACCCACAGTAAACATAACAAACCACACTAAACCAAGAAGCACATACAAGACAAAGAATAACTTGACAAGTATACCGACATGCATGTGGGCAACCTCCACGCCACAGCCATTCTCTTAAAGAAGACCGCATGGATGTGCACCTGGGCGGGAAGCACCACAATAATGATGAGGAACATGACCATTTTGCTTGTCGTAAAGAAGAAGTTAAATCATTCACTAGATGAGGAGAGGGAAATCACTAAGTTATAAAGTGTTTGTTCATGGTAACAATGCCTCCAGAAGTTGCGGTGCTCCTAATAGAAACAAGAAAAACATTAGCCACATAAGAAGTTATTGCAATATGAGCCAAAGAATGTCGCAATAAAAGAAACATGAAATGCTTGCCACAAGCTTGTTGAGGTAGTCATTGAAGTAGAGGGGTAACTCAAAATGAGTAGCAATCGTGGAGTTGCAACACCAGACGGAGGTGTGGGAGAGGACTCCCCTTCTTACAACGTGAAGACAAGGACACAAATTAGGGTCCCCTCAAGCATCGTGGTAGTTGAATTTTTCCATTGGAATGTTCACCTTCTCAAGAGTGTCTACAAAATCCATGATCTCTTCTATTACATGAAGTCACACAGACAACACAAGGCTCTCAAGGCCATCGTTGAGGCTTTGATGAAATCCATGCTCAAGATTGTGCTCATCAATCTATTATCCAACCTTAAGCACAAAAAAGGATCTTGACGGTAGTCACCAGCTTCAACATCTAGTCATCCACGAGGTAGAACAATGATGCAACAACCTCAGCAAGGGGTTACAAAACTTAGCTCTCATGTGGGTGCATCAGCGGTGGGAGTGTGCCACGACATCAAAAGCCACCACTAGTGGAAGTGAATACTTGCCCATTTTGACAACCTTAGGGTCGATCACAAAGATTTCTAGTTGATGTAATGTTCAGATCTTCTATAAGAACATGTATTTCATCAAATAGCTGAACCACAACATCTTCAAGTACAAGGTCAAGGAATAACATGTGCAGCGGCCTCACTCAAAGTGGCATCTCCAAGTTGTACGAGGCCATCAACTTAAAATGTTGAATGCATCCAATGTCTACTCTATCAAACATATCCACACTTACAAGCACATCACAAAAAAATCAAGCATGAGTGAATTTGAGTTATTCAATCTATATCAAGAATATTAGACCAGAACGGATAAAGCAGAGTGTGATTTACCATATACCCATAGTCTACATCTTTGTTAGTGAAATGAATTCACCAAGTGTGAAATTCTACACCAGGAATTCACAAGCTTAAGGGATTAAAGCACCTTGATCACTCATTTGAGTCTAATTCTAGTGAGATCACCACTATCGCGTAGGAAGCCAAAAGCTTCACCAGGGAGAATGGCACCTATAAACTCAAGTTTTTGTAAAGCTTAGTGTCAGAGTACTTATGTGGTGTTCTTATCTGAAATAAGCTTAAGGATAAAACCACCGCAATATCAACATGCTGGGCTTGTATGGAGTGGAGGATTTTCCATAAGCACATGAGCAATTTGTAGAAGGAATTCCTTTAGCACTACTAAAAACAATTGTCAAACGTGTGTGTCCCTCAATGTCATGACATGCACATGGACTTTTCATGGGATGGAGGAAAAACTAAACATCACGTTAGGCGTGAGAGTAAGAAGCCTTTTAAATCCCTCCAAACTCAGACAATTTACTAAAATGAAAAATGAACACTGGCGCAGGGCTGGGAACGATGACCCGCAACCGTTGAGTGAGCATTGAAACTTGGCCTTCTGTAAAGGGATCTCCCACAAGTGCATGTAGCATTTTCACATGAAGAATCAATACCCAACGGCTATCAAATGTGGAAAAGAGGCTGCGGCATCGGATGCGACAATGGTACCTCGTGGAGATGGTGTAATAGTTGGCCACCAATACGGCCATGGATAGGGTCACGACCTTGGCAAAGGGCTTGATAGTGGAAACTATAAGGTCATTGCATTGATTCTCCTAGCCCTTGAGTGGCATTGTTAGGAAAAAATCATGCAAAAACAAAGGATCGTGAGTACATCCTTTGTATCATTCTTTGTATGGATGTATGAAACTTTCCTTTATGATGAATTCAAGTTTATTTGTCATTTGTGTACTCTCATTGAACCACGTTCCATTCTTAATGGTTGCCATTGTCCAATCAGCCTCGCATCTTTGCATCTTATACATAATCAAACCTTCTTAGTGGTCGTTTTTCAGCCACTATGCAAGGAATATGTAATGATGATGTTGAGGTAAGCAATCTAAATGAGATAACTACAACAGCATTTACGTCACCTCTTGTAAACAAAAGAATGTCAAAGACTTGCGGGTGCTTGTAGGATTCAGAAACACTTGCAAAAGTTTGACTCAACTGTGTGAAAAATTAGAGCTACAATGGTCACCGTAATGATTTTTCCTCTACCACAAAAGTGGCTTGTCCTATGAAGTTTGTTGAAAAAACATGGCGTTAACATGACAATCTAGCTCAAGGGACGAAAATATCTTGCCCATTTACATTATTCTAGATACATAAGAGGAGATCCCTCTGTTAATCTTAGATTCATGCCATAGGTGGGTCCATAATACAAACCATTGCATGGCATAGTTCTCATTGGTGACAACCATACACTGGTAGGTGGTGCCTAAAAGGAAAACATTTGCATTTAGTGAAATGCGTCGAACATTACATAGAAAGTGCTCAAACTCCTTCATCCCTTTAACATGATGGTAGGAAGCTCTTACCTTTGTAAAAACAATGATCTTGTACGATTTGATTGATAACATTTTCTTGGAAGGGATGGCATTTCTTTATCCTCTCTTGATAAGTATCAATGAATTGGTATAAGTATTATGCCAGCTTGCCTACAATGTAGGCAATGAAACATATTCAATAAGGTTATGGCTAGTTTTTTTCATAATTGTCCAAAACATGAGGAAACATTGTAAGGAAAAACAATACAAGAGATTAAAATACTTTTGTAATGACGCTCTTGGAAGTCCTCCGATATCCACCGACAAGGCTTTCACCAGAGTGACACATAGGCCAAATGATTCTCCCAAAAAAAGAAGCAACCCTTCATTTTCACACCTTTGAATTACCTTACTGTAAATTAAGGTAACACGTCAAAAACATAAATCATCTTGCAATTAGTGGACCAGGCCAATTAGTTCACCACGTAATGCATCAACACAGCTTGAAAAAAAATGTTGTTGTTTTACGCATGTACGTATACTTTGATGCAATGAAGGAAAGGACGATGAAAGGTCAAATACTCTTACCGCGGATTGAGAGCCACTATGACCAACTCCAAGGAGCAAAGGTTTTTGTTGTAGATCGTTGTTCTAAATGCACATGGGATACTATCACTTTGGATTTCTTGCCTTGGACAAACAACCACCCCGAAAACCTTCTAAGGAGGAATGAGCCACTTTGCTTCAAAGAAAATCAGTCAGTTTGTCTTGGTTTTTTTTTTCTCACCATCCTTGTTGTCCTTGAAGTGGTGGACAATCACATGGAACACAGAGGAGAATCATGCAATCATTTAGGAACAAAAGCTAACTGAACAAGGTGATTAAGTGCAATTCCACACAAGAAGAGCTTTGATACATTGGACACGTGTTTAGGAAGGAAAAGTTTTGCATTGATCCACAACATTTCTAAGCCATAGTGGATTAGCCACGTCCAGGGAGTTTCAAGAAAAATCGGTTTCACATCAGCCTTGCAATTTTCATTGTTGATTCATGTATGGCTACTTGACTTTGACAGAATAGCTAAAAGTTCTTACGTTGAAGGAGACGCATTTAGAATAGAAAATTCATTATGATAATTTTGTCTCTAACGTTAAAAGGATTGTTTTTACTATGTCCGTCTTAGCTTTTTCTGATCTGTCATACCCTTTGGAGGTGCACTGTGATATGTTAGTGGTAGAACCTAGAGTAAACCTTATGCAATCAGGCACGCATGTATGAGAGCTGAAAGCTCATTCCACCAGGATCATTATACACACATGGTGACCAATAACTCCTTGCCATCATACTCGCCTTCGGATTTTGGCCTTGTTACCTTGAGGGTATAAAAGAATATTTTATTTTTGCGGCCGACCATATCTTCCCAACGTAACTGGACCTTTTAAGACAAGAGACGTGTTAGAGAAAATACTCAAGACTTTTATTTCTTGCATGAATGTATTGGTCATGGAAAAAAAAAGTGGCTGGTCCACTTAGCCAATTGCCTCTGTAGAGAAAATCAACCACCAAAACAAATGGTTCCCGTGTTGGTACATTAGCACTAATGTAGGCCACGGACATTTCCGTATATTTTCTGCAACCACCTCAAGAAACGATCCAGTATAATAGCTTTGTTAACATGATACTCCAGGGATACATTGTAGATCCTTGGTTTCAAGAATTCCATAGCAAGGACAAGCACCGATGAAAGCCAAAGGAATTTATTTGCATAAAGAAGAAGTTGTGCCAGGCACGGAATCTTCACATGAACACATTCTCTCAATTCCATGAAATGACATTGGTAGGGCATGTGAGACCACAAAAGATAGGAAACACACATCTGGACCAATCTTGGCTACCAGGATAGAGTGTTGATGTATAGAATTTTTGCCTGACATGAGACGCATGTCTTTGGATCAAGGCTAGTAACAAAATTCTAGATTGAGTGTTTAGATGTCCGTTGTTGGTAAGGTGTTGGAATTGTTTTCCAACTTCCCATTCCAAGGACTCTGTGGGAGTGCATATGGATGGACTACTGCTATGCCGAAGGGCAGACACGAGTCCCAAAACCTACGGGAGACCTATTTTCTGCTTCGTCTCTCCAAGCCTATTTTGTAGCTTAGTCGCGGCAGTCTTTTTTCCGCGCTCGAGGGGAATTTTATTGAATAACCTGGAACTCTCGCGCGATGACGACCATTTTTCTGGTCACTTTCAGAACGCACCAAAAATTATGACCGAAGATTCCCAACGTTTCAATACTACAAGCAAGGATCTCTCGAGCAACTTCGACAAACTTTGCGAACCTCAAATTCGATCTTGAAGCCCGCCGTCAAACTTATGAGGGACTTCTCGAGCCAGCTAATCAGAACACGGCATTGCGTCATGCCAACCACCAAATTACCAAATGTCTTGACCGAGCCTCATTCTCTCGCTCTCGCCATTCGTATATACACTATCGAGTTTCGATACTTGTAACAATGAAGTACACTTTCCACTTCTCAAATGTACCCAACACACCCCAATCCTATGAAAAGTGACAAGCTCTGTTTCCAACTGTGAACCACTTCACTTCCGTTAGCGTAACACATGGTATAAGAGCGCATCAACCCGGGCAGAGCATAAGATTGAATTCTACACTAACGCAAGACCCGCAAGTGTATTCAAGCGCATCTCTGCCGACGAGAAGTTTGCAGACCCTGCAACAAAGTCGGCGCACGGAGAGATGGCACCCGGTGACAGCAGCGGTACCCGGCGAAGACACCGGCGATGGCCGAAGCCACTCCGTGAAGGACCTTCAGCCCTACGAGGGGGAGGATTGGATGATATCTGGCACCTTGACAAGCATGACCAATACGGAGCTGGGCATGCCCGACATGCGACTACCGCCTGCACTACCGACCAATATGACTCCATCATCGACACGTGACAGAATTGCGGAGTTGACGGGCCGGTTGGCGCAGATGGAAGCGTTTCAACGCATGCTCGTCAAGCAAGTGCAGCAGTGTTTTGCTGAAACCCGTGACTCAAGGGTACGAGAAGCGGTTCTATTTCATCAACTCCACATCGACGGATCCTCAACTCACCCAGGGCTTCCTGAGCCGTTTGATCCTGCAGATTCCAAATGACCAACGGTCAGGATCTTCCTGACGAGTTTGGAGGTGTACTTCACCGCTGTTGGGGTTCACTCCGATGAACAGAAGATGAGCCTTGCAACCTGGCTTCTATGGGACACGGCTTTCAGTTGGTGGGCCGATCTCATGGCCATCCAACGGCAGCAAGCAGCCGAAGGCATAGACCCATCGGCTATTGCATCGTCGGCACCAGGCGTACTATCTCTCGAGCGAGTTCACACGACCTGGAAAATATCAATTACGACCCCACCCAACTGGCTCGAGTTCACCCAGGCACTCGTCCCTTGCTTCAGTAAGTAGAACGAGAAAACGGAGGTTTGCTACCGGCTACGACGACTGAAGCAGCTATCCAGTTTGGGAGAGTGCATGCGGCATTTTCACGAGATCATCACTGGCAGCAACCTTGCAGAGGACAAACTCTGTTTTCATTACAACAATAGCATCAAGAGAGATAATCGTAGAGCCCTCGTGATCTACGACATCACCAACAATTTGCCACAGATCATTACAACTACTGAACGCATCGACTCCACGGATTTCAACTAAAAGTTCAACGAATCCTACAACTAGCACCCAAAATATCAACCGCAAAAGAGTAGTGGACATCTGTCGCAAGACTTGGAGAACTCGACTCCGATGGAAGTCGACAACGTTGAGCAAAAAGGAGACCAACAGACCTGCTATAACTGTGAAAACATCAGACACATCGCAGGGAACTGCCCCAGGCAAAAGTAGAGGGGGCAAGAAGTAGCAGAAAAAGCAGAAAGAAGGAGGGGAGTCAGGAAACGGCCGAGTGCATCAGTAGACGACAAACCTGTTGCCGCCGCCAAAAAACCCGCGCAGAACAATAGCCTGCCCGAACATCTACGATTGCCTAATATGGGAGTACCTGAGATACAAACGTTTGACGAGGGATACGAGGATGACCAGCCAGTGATATTGTTGAGGGTGCAACGGAGGGGTTGCAAAAGTAAAAAATATTTGCCGGCATTACTTGATGGAGGTTCATCTCACAGCTTCGTATCTGATCAACTGGTGAAAACGTTGGGTTTGAAGCACAAACCTGGAGCTTTTGAAGGGAAAACTATTAACATACGACTTCGCATCCGCCGACTAAAGCAACCATTACAACTGTAGATAGGGGATCTGCAAGACGTAACTATCTGGAGATCCTGTCCAATGAACAACTGCAAGGTGATTCTCGGGTGAGATTTCCTGTAACAGAAAACCCACAAGGTAACTAGAGCTGTGGCACTGTCTACGTCAAACGTGATGGGCAGCAGATCTTGCTGTCGCTCGTGCCACAGCCAAAGTCCGGCCGACGTGCAACAAGCGACAACAGGGCAGCAGAAAGCGACACAACGGTGGCAGTAGTAACCGCACGAGTAGGACGGCCACCAGCTACGCCGATCTCACTTGACGTGGTAAAACGATGTTTGAGGAAGAGGGGCTTGTTGTGGTTGGTCCACGTTGATCTGAGTAGGGCATGCAACAAATTCTTCGCCACAACTGATGCAAAATCCTCATGAGCCTTATCAACTTCATTGGTGTCAAAGTTTGCAAACGTGGCAGAGGCGTTTTCTCCATTTGTAAAAGAGTTCGAAGGAGGTTTTCCCCACAAACCACCGAGCAAACTCCCTCCCAAATGCGGCATCAGCCACCGAATTGAACTCAAACCCCGCAGCAGACCAACAGTCAAGGGGACCTAGCGGATGAGCGATCACAAACTTACAGAGCTCTGGACATCATGTTGACTCAAGGGTTCATCCGGCTGTCCATTTCTCCGTACGCCGCACCAGTGCTGTTCGTAAAACAAAAACTGGTGAAGTGCGGATGTGCATGGACTACCGGGTGTTGAACGACATTATGATCAAGAACCACTATCCTCTACCTTGAGCGGACGAGCTTTTTGATCAAATATGTGGAGCAAGAACTTTTAGCAAAATTGACCTACGGAGCGACTACCACCAAATTCACATTGCCGACGAGGATGTTGCAAAAACTGCCTTTCAAACACATTATGGGCACTTTAAGTTTAGGGTTATGCCTTTTGGACTCAGAAACTCCCCCGCGACGTTCATGGCAGCGGTGAACAACATTTCTTGACCATACCTCGACAATTTTGTCGTGGTATACCTCGACGACGTCCTCGTATATAGCCGGACCCCAGAGGATCGTTGATGACATCTCCGGCAAGTACTCAAGATCCTGCAACTAGAGAAGTTCTACGGGAAGCTCTCAAAATGTGACTTTGGTCAGCGATTGATCGAGTTTCTTGGTCACATCATCGGCGTGGTCGGATATCCATGGATCCGAAAAAGATATCCGCGGTGGCCAACTCTAACAAAAGTATGTGACGTACACGTTTTTCTTGGATTTTGCAACTATAATCAAAGGTTTGTGGAGGATTATGCTTGAGTCTCAACTTCTCTTTCCAACCTCACCCGCAAAATTTGCGAGTGGATTTGGGGGGACAGAGAACAAGAAGCTTTAACGTTTTTACATAAAGCTCAGGCCTCAACGCCAACCTTTCAACTAGCAGGTCCAATGGCCAACTATATCATGGCCACCGGCGCATCCAATCGAGCAATCGGGGCCATCCTCCTGCAAGAGAATCATGGGGGAGAACAAGCCATCACGTATATGTCGTGGAAGCTTCATGGAGTGGAGCTCAACTATGCCGCCCACGAGAAGGAAATGCTCGCAGTTATTCACGGCTTCAAAACCAGGCGCTGCTATTTGGAGTGCAGCAAATGTGTAGTTCAAACAGATCACCACGGCCTCAAGTACCTAAAAACGCAACCGTACCTCAGCCGAAGACAAACTCGATGGGTGGAGTTCCTTTAGTCCAACTTTAACTACGAAATCGAGTATCGGCCCAGGAAGACGAATCTAGTGGACGCGCTGACCTGCCTGCCCGATCTCACAGAGGTCAAAGCACTACAGATTCAAGCACATCCATACATGGAAAAGTTATTTGCATGTAGCTACGAGGACCATGGAACCTAAGACACCGCGAAGCTACAATCTGCAGGCTCCTATTAGTGCAGAAAGCAGAAGAATCAACTCTTTGTTCCCAAAGTCGAGGAGCTATGACGCATGCTTCTGGAGGAATGCCACGACACCGGCCGAGGAGGCCACTTCGGATCCGACAAGACTGTGAAAAAACTCACCAAGTACTATTGGTGTGACAAAATGGGGATTGACGTTGCAAACTTCTACAAAAGTTGCGACTTATGCCAGAGACACAAGAGTTAGCGCACCAAACCCCTTGGTTTGCTACAACCACTGCCAATACCGGAGAAACCGTGGACTGGCATCTCCACGGATTTTGTGAGCGGTTTGCTCAACACACCGGAAGGGTTCAACACCATATTCTTTGTCGTCGATCGGTTCTCGAAGATGACGTACTTCATCTCGATCACTACGGATGTAATCGCCAAAGGGGTGGCGCGAGTGTTCCTTGACCAAATCATCCGACTGCATGGGGTCAGACGATCAATCAGGAGCAATCAAGATGCGTGGTTCACTAGCAAGTTCTGGCAAGAATGCATTCATCGGTATGGGAGTCAACTTCAACTTTTAGCGTTGTTCCATTCGCAAAATGATGGACAGACCGAGTGAACCAACCAAACACTCGAACATCTTCTCCAAACCCTGTGCAAACCTCATGGCACTGACTGGGCAGTCAAGCTGCTGTTTTCCAGTTTTGCATACAATGCAACAACATCTGTCGCAATGGGGAAAACATCGTTTGAGTTGGTTTACGGACCAGAACCAACCACCCTGCTCAAGCTATAGACCGAGAGCAACATCCCTGACGTTGATACTCATCGACAAGAGTTTTCCACCATTTGGGACGAAACTCGTCAAACCCTAAGAAAAACGCAAGCAGCTATGAAGTAGAAGCCCAACAAACATCGACAAATCGAAGATTTCAAGACGGGTGAAAGAGTCCACCTCAACTTCGCAATGGTCAAACTCCACGGATCAAGTATTTTGAGGCTCAAACCTCGGTGGTTGGGTCCTTTTGAAGGTTTGGAGTTGCGCACTCCAGCCGTCGCAAAACTCCGACTACCCAACAACATGTAGATTCACCCGGTCTTCCACATCAGCAAACTTTGACACTTTAATGATCAGGCAAAATATTTCCCTAAACGCGTGGCACCTACTCCGCCACCCATGATCGCGGACGGTGACAACGAGTACAAGGTTGAGGAAATCCTTGATCACCGTCGATGAGGAGGCGGAGATCAATACTTGATCAAGTGGAAGAACTATGACATGGCACATAACAGCTGGATGCCGTACAGCCAACTCTTGGACATTGATCCTCTTATTGACAGCTACCAATCCCAACTCCGGCCCACGTGATGGTAACACGCCGGGATGTCGCGACTAGAGGGGAGGAGTGTTATGCTAATGGGCATACACGAGTCCTACAACCTATGGGTGACCTATTTTTTTCTTCGTCGCTCCTGTCCTACTTTGCAAATTAGTCACGGCAGCTTCTTTTCTGCGCTCAAGGGTAATTCTACTGAATACCCCGCAACTCTCGCGCGATGACGACCATTTTTCGTTCACTTTCAGAACTTGCTGGAACCTACACCCGACGATTCACAATGTTTCAGGACTACAGGCGAGGATATCTCGAGCAACTTCAACAAACCTCGCAAACCTCAAATTCGATCTCGAAGCCCCCCATCGAACCAACGAGGGACTTCTTGAGCCAGCTAATTAGAACACTACATCGCGTCACGCGAACCGCCAAATTACCAAACGGCTTGTCCTAGCCTTATTCTTTCGCTCTTGCCATTTGTATATACACTATCTAGTTTCGACACTTGTGACAACAAAGTACTCTTTCCTCTACTCAAGAATACCCAACTGACCCCAATCTTGTGAAAAGTGACAAACTCCGTTTCCAACTATGAACCACTTCACCTCTGCCAGCGTAACAACTACATTATTGGTCGTCTAGGCATGGTCCATGGAAACAATGCAACCTTGGCAGTTGTGGATTGTTTCACGCATATGAAACACTCCATTTCTACCACTACAAATGTGTTGGCATATGATCCCGCATGTCTGTTATTCAACGGTCTTGTGAATTACCACATCCTATCGCTCTATGTTGTCTCCGACCAAAATGGAGAATTTGCTATTTGATAATGACAAAATACAAGCAAGTACTTCAGAAGCGAATGAGACAACTCAATGGCATTCCATCCTCAAATTTATAGACAAACACATTGCATGAATTGTACTAAAGAGCAGATGTTTGTCATGTACGTGTTCCCTGTCATGGATGATTACACATAATTCCTATCACTGTTAGAGTTTGCAGTGAAGAAATTGGTGAATGATTCATTGTAGTTCGCAATGTTCATGTTAGAAAACAGTCCACAACTTGTGGTTCCCTCTTTATTGGTGATGAATAGGAGGAAACAGGGACAATACCCATGTACTCAATCCTTTGTCGAGCGCATACAATCCTTGTAAAAGGAGGGAAAAGGTCATCTCAGAGTGGCTCAGTATCAACAAAAGGTATGTGTCTACAAAAGATACTACAAAAGATAATAGAAATTTGGCATTGGTGACAAGGTGTGTCTCACAAGGCATAACCAAAAAACTTTGAGAGAACTCGCCTTGGGTCCAAAAACTTTGAACGGAGTAGATTGCGTCATTTCTCATCACGGCATGCACAAGGCATGTTGCATACCAGAATTTTCTTCCACCAAGTATGATTATCCACGAGCCTTCTAGCACCAAACCAAGAATTAGCAGTTATTCAATAACCACCTGTGATCATTACTACGGACTAGTGATATGATGTTCTTTACCTAATCCATCGCCAAGAGCGTACACTTCGGTCGCAAGTTGCTAAGGAGAAACTACTTCATTGGGGTGGTTGTGGACATGAGAAAATTTATGTGATTCTAACTTATGTTAGACCACTAGGGTGGTCAATTTGTATTTGAGAGAGTCGGCAGCTCGTACGAATATGCGTGTGGTAGGCAAAACCATGTGAACGTGGATGTAGTAGACAACATCACAACTGAGTAACATTTATAGGACATCATTGCAGGTTGGGGACATTCAACATACTTGTTGCACGTATGCTCCATCCTGAAGAAAGGAGGTTGCTGGCCTAGAGGTTATAACTCAAGTCATGGTATTGATTCATGTATGCCATTCATGCGAGTTTCATTTAGCTACGTGCAATTGGGTATACGCCGTGCATGAAAACTTGTGCATCGCATGTGAGAAACTTGTTTAATAAAAAACGGTTCATCAATCATAAAATTAAGTGAAAGAAAACTTGAATGAAAAGGTACCATAAAATTTTTATGAAAGTCAATCAATCTGGTGATATCAATTGATCTCTTGGATAAAAGTTGGCACAACCAGAAGACCAAACAAGTCTTTTGGTGGGTATACAGCTTCTACCACATTAGTAGCACGTTAATTACCATTTTGATTTGTTGGAAGGAAACTGCAATTGTTTGACAATGAGGCACATGGATAATCAATGTAATGGCTATTCCATTAGATTATAAATATGCACGGAGTCCATATAATGACCTTGTTCTTTATCCAAAGAGGGTGAACTCGTGATGTTTGAATGTAGTGTGTGATTGCATATGTTGGCAACTTTGCAAAAAGGCATGGTATGCCTTTTAGACTGAAATGTTTTGAGCTATACACGTGCATAAATCTAAATGACAACATGGTTGATGCAGGAATCAAGTCATGATAGGCCAAGAACAAGAAAAATTCTCACATACACATCCCATCAGAAAACCATTGGCACCTAACCACTTTGTTGGATAATGGAGCCACATTATCCAACTCCCAAATAAGCTTAAGGATGCAAATCTAAAGTTTTTCTAATGTGCATTGTTAGATTATTGGAGTGCACAGTTTGGTGATAATCTGGTGCTATGGCAGGTAAATATGCAAGGACTTGCAAGATTAGTCTGGGTACGAGTTTAGAGTTAGCTAAGTTCCTCAAGGGCATGTGAGAAATAGGTTGAATAACAGTCACACAAAATTGAATTGAATCAATGATGAACCGGGTAGTTATACGCATACATCTACTTTTTCTGGAGAAACGTACAATTAGAAACTTTACATTATAGGAACAAAAGGTGAGAAGTAAAGTTGAGGAGGCTATTGAAGTAGCTACAATGGGACACAAGGTGGAGAATGGTGGTGGGGAAGCTGGAAACCATTTGAGTGGTAGGAGGGTAAGATGTGGGTAGAGTAGGATCATGGGTATCACTCGTTATAACAAGAACCCCATCAATATAGGTGGTTTGAGTTCATGGTGAAAGCATGTATGGACCAGGTAAGAGGTGTCATTGGTAACTTGTTCAACATGATTTATGCTTTCACAAAAGGTCTTTTGTGTTTCATACGGGACCAATGTGAATTGATCAAGCTATAACCGATATGGTCATTGTCAAGTGCTATAGTTTCTCACCAATCTTAAAAAATTTGAACACGTCCTAAGGTAAGTGTACAGAAGGATTGGATGAAGCACTGGAGGTTATGGTACATCAGAATATGTACACATCCCACTCCATACAATCCAAGAAATAAAGAGTCACAAGGGGGGAAATAACCCATGCTATAACATGAAACCAAAGAGTAAAAAAGGAGGGAGGCATTATGATGAACACGGCATAAGAGCTGAAATAATGGATTGGATCTGCTCAATAGGCAACCGATAGGGTCTCTGTGGCAAGCTTCGTTGTCCTTGTAATAGCCATTTTCATCAATCGAATGACATCAGAAATGGGGGCCATTGTAGATCCTGATTTTTTGCTACTTCTTCCATCACTACTTCTCAAGTAAGAAAGAGGATGGTGGTGAGGAGAGATGTGTCACTGGAAAATTCCATGGTTGCAGATGCAATGGTGGGGATTGCAACTATGGCGATGGTGGCGTAAGAGTTGTACTCTTGAAGTTTCATCTGTGGAGAGAAAATATATGTTATACACATGAACTGGAAGGTTTTGCATAGCAAAACCTAGAGATGATGCTTATCAAAGGTTGATCGCAAAAACAAAATGTGTAGGGTTTTTACAGAATTTGGTGAGCTATCCTTGGCCCGTGCATCATACTTGCATCACTTCACATAGCGAGCTACTTGCACCTGTGCCTAGTGCACTACTTATGCCTATTCTTCGTGCCCTACTTGGTGGAAGAAAATCTGGGTTGTTGAGATTGATGGTTTTCCCTTAATCATGTGTGTACAAGCTTTGTAAGCACGATTCCTCTTGCTATCACCAGATTTATGTCTGGGAAGTGAGTATGGCTGCATTATCGTATGTGCCACTAGAAGCTTCTAAATCCGTCATGACTGTCACAGCCACCAAAATTCCATGTGGTCTGATGATTTTTTTAGTAAGCGTTTGTTTGGGTCCACAAATCATTTTGCTTTGATCCAATCTAGATATATTTGTTGAACATGACAGGGTGAGGGGGGGGGAAGAGGATGGAGGAGAGCAGAGGAGGCTGGAGGCGGGTGGAGCCGGGAGTTAGCCGCGGGGCTAACTGTCCCTCTTGGGAGCTGTGAGCGGAGAGGCTCTCGAGAGCTGTGAGGGGAGAGGATCTCGAGAGCTGTGAGGGGGATTGGGGTGTTCAGGACTTAGCGCGAAAGCAGATCGAGGAGAGAAAAACAGAACATGTTTTTGGAAAAGAATGAGTGAGCAACGGCGAGGACCGCCCCCTACTGGGTCGGCCTCGCACAGAGGATGACGTCAGCTGCCTGGAGCATGTTATGCGGCGCAACATGCTCCAGGCAAGGCATCACGATGCCCATGCGAGTGGCGAGAGGGGGGCTTTCGCTCCCCTTTGAGGAGGGAGCAAAAGGCCCCCTTCTCTGGCGCGAGTGCACCACCTGACTGATGCGCAGGTCAAAGGATGTGCACCAGCTCCTAGCTTTTAGTTTGGCAAGGGTCGCAACGGCAGGAGTTAACCCGGTGAGACGAACCCGGCTAGCATGACTAAACTAGGACTAAACTAGGAACTCTAACTCAAGCAGCAACTAACGTTGACTACTTTAACAACATTCTAAAGAAAACAAATACGTTTAATTGATTCTTCAAAGGAGGTCCGGCACTCGTTTTGAAAAAATCCAAAACATGGTTGTGTGGCCTCAGAAACCCACTTAAACGCTCAATTTTCCGGTGTCGGATGAGCACAAACACTGGAAATGGAGATGAGGGGTTGTGCGTGACTTCTCCTGGCCTCAAAAACAGATTTCAGACTACGGGTTGAATTGATTTCATCTGTTTTGAAAACAGACAAATGTTCACTCCTGGAAACATTTCATGCTACAAGCCAAAAGCTATTATGGAGCATGAAACAATCAGGAAGTAGGGCATTACAAACATGGTGATGTTTCAGAATATCATGGGCATGGCAGCACGGCCTTTGGGCTTGAGTCAGTATCATACATGGTAGGTGGTGGTGGAGGATGGTTGGCTCATCCGATTGTTGGCACAGATGCAGACCTCTTTACAACCAGATCGGCTCTATCTTGCAACCCATAAGTTTTTGGCGGCAAGCAAAATCATGGCGTTGGCCAAGCATAAAGGGAACTGCAGCCGATTGCGATGGGTAAGGGTTTCCCATGATTGCAATAGTGGTGTATGATTAGCACGAGGAGGATAGATGGAAGCGGTGTTGGCACAGTTGTGGCAGGCGGTGGATGTGTCCATGAGGAGCAACGTGGTGTGAAATACCATAGAATACAATGTCACTCATGGAGCAATTGGGACAATGTTCAGAGTGGGGGATTATCAACATCAAAGTATAAAGTGGATGTCACTTGGTTGAGCTGGCGTCCATTTTTCAAATATTGTAGTCTAGGGGACTAGGGGATTGATTTCAGTACTGGACCTCAATTTGGAACCATCCTTGGGTTTTCATTTCCTGGATGGGACTCAACCACGGATGCTCTGATCAGAGGAACGAGTAAAACAAGTGGAATGCATCAACCCTTTCCCCTTTGGGATGGTAGAGCAAGACAAGCTAAAGGCAGTGCAGGTGGCAATGGCAAGGGTAGGGCATGTATTGGCGTAATTGGACGACACGCATCTACTAGGTCCGACTTTGGGTTAGTGGCAGCATTTGCGGCAATGCAAGCGGGAATGGCTGTGGTGGGCATGGATTCCACTGTCACAGATGTCAATTTTTTGTTGGCAAGTATTGAGAACATGTTGGTAGGCATTGTGGGGATCCCTTGGGTGGTGGAGGGGATGGTTGTGCTCAAGAGGCTTGTGTGGACGCAACTGTGCATAATCTATAGGAAGATATTGAGATTTTGGTGGAGATTTTGGAATCCCAAGCATCCTTTAACATTTTGCAGAACTGCACCACTCACAACGTTGCAACACCTCACAAAGATGAATCCACCATCTGATTTGTGAGCTGTGAACATATCTCAACCAACTGAGATATGGTTAATCACCCCCAAAACATACACCCACGGATGAGTTTGGCTTGGGGCCAAAGTTTGGCTTTGAGGGCGAAGTCAAACCTCACCGGTCATCGCGAGCTCGCAGGAGGGATTTTGCTGGTGGAATTGGCAAAACCTTGCTGCAAACTTGCGATGACCGGCGAAATGTGCCTGTTGTGAAAGGAATAAAGGGAACCTGCTGGGCCCTGCTATCACTGGGCCCGGCAGGTGCCCAGGTAACAAGAAAAGGAAAATGCAAACCACCCATTTGATATAGGGGGTTTGTTGAGGGTTTGGGAGGGTTTTTATGATGCGGCACACGCTATGACAGAGGAAAGGCAACCTGCCAGACCCTGCTACCACGGGGCCCGGGAGGTACCTGGGCAAGTGAAAAACAAAGCCCAACCCCCCCCAATTCAACTAAGTGGTTTTCACAGAGTTCGTGAATGCACCCTTTCAAATGTGCAAGTCTGAAAGTTCATACCCGCGAACTCCAAAACTCGCGACATGGTGACTTCTGGCATCGGCGAGGTCGATGTCAGAAGTCGTCGACTTTTTGCCCTCTAAGTCGACGAGGTCCAACTTCGAGATTGAAGTCATTCGGTGACTTCGGATCAAGCCATCTGGGCTTGTACACTCCATGTCGAGTGTATGAATTTGTGCCTCACTTGGCTGCTGTACTTGGAGGTTATCAAGGGAGCCAAGGAGATGTGGGCGGTGGCACTTGTGGAGTTTCTGGCATGACTTTCCATCTTGCTGGGTGGGCTGTGCTTGAGGGCAACAAGGGAGCTTTTCCCTCCCTTGTTTGTGTGCATGTGACTCCAATTTTGGAATGTGGTACTATGGCTCCTACATCAACGAGGTCCAGAAGAGGGTGGACGAGACAAGGGGATGGCGGGGAGCATGAAGATGGGGGCCATTCATGGAGCTTTGGGAGCAAAAACTTGAAGGGTTCTCCATGATGGTGTTAGAAAGGGTTATGAGGTTGGAGGAGTATGAGAATCGGATTCCTAAGCGCTTATTCCTATACATGTATAGAATATTGTACTAACATGTAAAATGTTCTACATGCTTTAAAATCCTTTAATTCCCATACTTGTATGGGGCATTTGGTTGAACTTTATGATAGACCTTTTGTGCCATTCTATTCATTCTTTACATTTGGCCATAATGTGCTGTGGAATCCTCTATGACCTGACAACTTGGTCGCAATACACCATGCAATGAAAAAAATTGATGTCGTAAATCAAACAACAGAGGTACGTGATTCAGCTTAACGTGGCTTTGTTGACATCTTGGACACCTATAGCTACACCAAAAACATCTCTCGTATTGGATTCAATAACTCAATTTCAAATCTACACACATACGTTTATTGAAAGACAAAGGGGATTGAGTTTGGACACTTGACGTAAACGTTTGATGTCCTCTTAAGTGATAGAAAACAGTATTTCTCTTTGAGTGTGTTTCCACGTGCCTTACATCCCCATACCCTGACCATTTGTTTCAACCTTTTAGATGTTAGAATGGTACTTCATGACTGCAGACCTCAGCAGCTATGGACAGTGGCAGAGCCAGAGTTGGTGTGGGATGATGTGTTGTTGCAATTGCAGCAACTGGCGGTGGTCCGCTTAATGAGGAATGGCAAACAACGCAGCATCATTTGGTCATGAACAGGCTACACATGGAAGAAGAAGACTCAAGAGTAGCGTGTTTGGTTTGAAGGATTTAGTGTATTTGGGACAGGTGTGGGAGTTGGCAGCGGTGGTGTGAGGGAGTTTTATGGATGGGGTTGTGGTGCAAAGGTAAGGTTGTTGCCATAGGAGTGCCCCAAAATCATGTTTCTCAACACGGCTACAAGGCAAAACGTTGTTTTCATTGTGGATATGCAGTAGCCAGGATTATAGAGAGCATTAGCTGAGTAATCAGGGGTAGTACTAGAGGACACGTGGTTCCAGCCATGATGGTCCCTCCATCTACTATAACTGTTGACCACCTCCTCAATAAGACCTTCTTTATGGAGTAAAGAGCAAGTAGTGTATCACGTAATCTACTTACACCAAGAGCTCGACATCCATCTATGCATAGAATGCTCAGGAAGTAATACAATTTTTACATGAAAAGGAGGTATCATAAGATTCTTGATTGCTCATCTCCCGCCTCTTTTGCATCTCCACAATATACTGGAGGTTAAATGGGCCCCCCTATAGTTTTTTCCCAAGGAAATGAAAAAACCATGAAACTCTTTCCATCGGTTTCCAAACACAAAAGGCACCCATGATATTCCAAAGGAGAATGCACATCTATACATTAAGCCCTTGCCTCCCCCAGGGGCACAATACATAAGCAGGCCTATAATTCCTTTGGAGAACATTTTCTCTGATCCAAAAGTTTTAGTTCGTAAACAGGGTACCCCTTAACTACACCATAAATTCATACCAACGTTGGTTCTATTGGTTGTCTAGAATCTTCTCAACCTCAAATACATCACTATCCTCCCCGGGGATAGTAGGATGTGGAGTTATCCCATGACCCACAATGAAGGTATTGGGATTTCAATGGGTACAAGTGAGGGAGATGTAAGGCACGATATGGTCGGTCCGACAAGCTCGCATCACTTGTGTAGGGTGTGCCAGCTTGGGAGGGAGGGAGGGAAGGAGGGAAGGAGTATCCATTGCTTGTGAGGAAATTATCTGTGTGGGTGCCTGTGTGTGTTTGTGTGTGTGTGTGTGTGTGTGTG
>SZWC01001630.1:246920-263634 GCA_023375785.1 Penium margaritaceum
ATCACCTTGTACACGTCCATTGGATCCTACTAGTCTTCTGTAGCACACCTTGGTGCAAACGCCGCCGGGAGAGTCGCACGGTGGGAACCTCGATCACTAGCAGCGGTCTTGTTGCCAGGAGAGGGTCGTGCGACATCTCAAGGGTTAGCCCACACATCAAGGGGTCAAGGTTTGGGAGGTTTATCCCAAAGGCTTGGCATGTGACCATCACGCCGGGCGCCCATCGGTTCACATTTGGTGTTAGAGCACATGGACCTTAGCTTGGCTTTGGACAGAACCAAGGAAGGCAGCAGATATGCCACAATTGTGCTTGGTCAGAATTTTTTCGTCATAACCAGAACCATGGCGGCAGCTGCATACAACCAGGCCCATCTCATGGAGGAGATCCGGCATGCTCTTGACAAGTTGCGTCAAGAGAACCAGACGCTGCGCGCGGTGGTTGAGGCGAGGTACGTTGGCCAAGGAAGCAATGTGTTGGGGGGTATTGCATTGGCATCCGCACCTGTCTTTCGGCAGCCTAAGTCAAAGGAGCCAGAGTTCTACACTGGCAAGGGCAGTGTGTGTGAGTGACTTTTCACGATGAACTCATAGTTCACGACGTTGGGAGTTCCCGTGGGAGAGCATGCCACGAGGCTGGAGTATGCACCTACGGTACTCCAAGAAATGACGCTACAGTGGTGGTCAGCATTGTGCCGACGGAACACCGCTGGGTTACCAGACAGGCTTGCGGCCGAGGCACGGCTCCAGCCATTGCTTAGTCTACCGCTGGGGCGGGAAGTGCAACTCGGTGCGTGGGAATTTACAAAGCAGCAAGAGACTTGGGAGCAGTTTGAGATGATGCTCGAGGTGCGTTTCGACCTCCACAACGGGAGCCGAGTCGCACGTGACAAGATCAAGCACGTCAAATAAGGCGGATCAGTCCAAGACTATACTACACGCTTCAGGGCCTTGGCGGCGCAGATTGACGACCTCTTGGATGCGGAGGCGTACAACCGCTACCATGACAACTCAGAGCTGCACGTCCAACGTGAACTCGCGGTGCTTAGGTTGCGGACCTTTACGCGGTTGGTTTCGGCCGCGCAACGCATCGACGCGGTAAACTACAATGCGCGCTGGACCAGCTATGCAACACACCCACGGGTGGAGCAACCAGTGCAGGCTGTGCCCATGGAGGTGGATGCAATCCAAGGCGGGCAGTGGAGTGCAGGCGGACAGCAAGGAACGCGAGGCAAGTGTTGGGTTTGTGGTGAGGAGGGCCATCGCAAGCGGGACTGTCCCAAGCGCAAGGCACAGTAGGGAAATGGGCAACAGAAGTGAGAAGGGGACGACCCACTGTTACAAGTCTCTCCTGCGCAAAAGACAGCACCAGCCCTAAAAGGCTTTTGCCGATTAAGGAGTTGATCAAAGTGTTATTGCGGAATGAAGGTGAGACCCAGCAGTTTCCAAGGATCATCCTGGAGCTGGTTCTTGAGATTCCGGAGGGGGGTTTCAAGGGTCAGAGAAAGCTACGCGATCTGTTCAATGGTGGTGCAAGCCATAGCTTCTTCAATGACAAGTAGGTGACAAGGTGAGAGCTAGCACGGCAGCCGGGGACGTCAGCCAAGGCGGGACAGGTGTCAGGCCTCTCGTCAAGCACAAGCTCCACATGGGTGAGTTGGTATGTAACCTGGTGTTCCACACTTGCCCTATGGATGGTTATGATTGCTTGATTGGCCAGGATTGGTCGCACGCCTGGAATCCGAAGGTGGATTGGAGGTGCAACCAGGTGGTCATGAAGGCAAGCAGGAATAATCTCACTTTATCGTTGTGGCAAGGTGAGGGTAAGGAGTCGCAGGTGGCGGAAGCAGGAAAGCAACTATGTGTCATCAACTTGCAGCACATGAAGCGGTGCGAGCGCTAGGGTGGCCAGGTTTACTTGGCATGGGTGCGTCCACAACAAGCAGCAGAGCAGAAGATTACAATGGTTGAAGCAATGGAGGGATAGCCGGTGGAAGGTGCGGGAGCTCCTGAGTTGCATATTGGTATTGGGGAGGTGCTCAAGGAGTTTGGGGACGTTTTTCCAGAGGAGTTACCAAAAGGGCTGCTGCCGTGGCACGGCATCGACCACAAGATCGAGGTGATGCCAGGTTTTTTACCAACAGTGCGGTCTTACAATTGCATGAGTGATGCAGAGCTTGCGGAGCTCAAGAAACAATTGGGGGAGTTGGTGGACCAAGGCTTCATTCGGTCATCACTCTTTCCATGCGTGGTGCCGGTGCTGTTCGTCAAGAAGAAATCAGGAGAGCTGCGGATGTGCACGGATTAGCGGGGGCTCAGCAACATCATGGTGAAGAACCGCTACCCGTTGCCGCGGGCCGAGGAGTTGTTCGACCAGCAACGAGGGACACGCGACTTCAGTAAATTGGACTTGAGGTCGGGGTACCTCAAAATCTGCATCGCGGAGGAGGATGTGGAAAAAACCACGTTCCGGACGCGCTATGCACACTTTGAGTGTCTCGTGATGCCTTTTGGGCTAAAGAATGCTCCTGTTACGTTCATGAAACTGATGAACCGGGTGTTCCACCCCTATTTGGACCAGTTTGTGGTCATCTTCCTCGACGACATCCTGGTGTATTCGCGGACAATGGAGGAGCACCAGGAATACCAGCAAATGGTGATGAAAGTGTTGAGAAGGGAACGACTATTCGCCAAGCTCGGCAGGTGCAAATTCGCCAAGCAGGAGGTGGAGTTCCTCGGGCACATTGTCAGCGGGAAGGGGATCCGCATGGACCCCAAAAAGGTGGAAGCAGTGAAGGAGTGGCCAGAGCCGGCAGGCATGCATGACATCCAAGTTTTCTCAGAGTTTTAAGAACTACTACCAGAGGTTTATCCGGAGGCATGCGGCGATGGGAGCACATTTGATAGACTTGCTCAAGAAGGGGCCCCGATGGGAGTGGGGTGCAAAGGAGGGGCAAGTCTTTGGTGCAATGAAGGCTCCCATGTGTCAAGCCCTGGTGTTGGTGCATCCAGATATTAGTAAGGAGTACGTGTTGGCGACGGACGCAAGCGACTTTGCGGTCGGCGGGATGCTGATGCAAGACCAAGGGAAGGGGTTACACTTCATTGCATACTACTCCAAGAAGGTGATTGGGGCTGAGCTCCACTACCCGACCCACAAGAAGTGGATGCTCATGGTGGTCCAGGCCTTCAAGCGGTGGAGGTGCTACCTTAGGGCGTGGCGGTGTGTGGTGCACACGGACAACCATGCACTCAAGTAACTCAAGTCGCAGCCGAATATGAGTCGTTGTTACGCACGGTGGATGGAGCTATTGGAGGGCGGCTTTGTCTACAAGATCCAACACAAACCAAGGAGGATCAACCCAGCGAAACCACTTCTGCGTTGCCCGGACTTGGACGTGCATGCAATCACGGTGTTGGCGGGACCCCCAATCATTTGCAGCCTGTTTGCTCATGGGTATGCGGACGACCAGGACTTTGTCGATAGTAGGATAAAGAGGTGCAAGTGGGATAGCCAGTATTGGCGGAATGAGAAGGGGAGCTAGATTGTGGTACCGCGGAGTGTGTCGGTGCGACAAGCACTGAGCACTGAGGAGGCGTACGACTCACACTACAGTGAGCATTTTGGCCATGACAAGATCTTCAAGATGCTCGCGCGTCAATATTGGCGGCCAACAATGGGAGCAGATTGCAAGGAGTACGTGAGCCGTTGTGACACATGCCAAAGAATCGATTCGCGGAGGGTGCGGGCACCAGGAGAGTTGCAGCAGCTACCGGTACCGGATGGTCCATGGACAGACATCTCACTAGACTTTCTGGGTGGGTCTTCCATGGAACGCAACGAGCAACACCATAGTGCTGGTGGTGGTGGACCGGTTTAGCAAAATGACGCACTTTATTCCATGTGCGGAGAAGGTCACAACAGCAGAGACAGCTCAACTCCTCTTGCAACACATCATCAATATTCACGGGGTGTCGAAGTGCATGGTCTCGGACCGCGACCCGCGCTTCACCTCCCGGTTTTGGGAGGAAGCATTAGCTGGGCACCCGCGTTGCTCTTTCATCGGCCTACCATCCCCAAATAGATGACCAAACTGAGCTCACCAATCAGACCATGGAGTAGCTGTTGCGGGGAATCTTGGAATCGGATGGTGAGGATTGGGAATACATGCTTTCAGTGGCTGAGTTTGCCTACAACTCAGCAGTGCATGCCTATATGGGATGGTCTTCCTTTGAGGTAGTGTGTGGGGTACAGCGTGCATGTCCCTTGGACATGGCAACGGGATTAGACCTACCCGTTGTGCAGTAGTTTACAATGGACTTCACGGTGGTGTGGCGCGGTGTGCGCGACGTGCTTCACAAGGCGTAGCAGCAGTTAAAGCGGCAAGTAGACAAGGATCAGACAGCCAAGGATTTCTTGGTGGGAAAAAAGGTGCCGCTAAGTTTGCAGAACCTACAGTTGACGGGGTGGGCAACGACAAGCTCAAGCCTCAGTGAGTGGGGCCTTTCCGGTCAAGGAGAAGCTGTCCGCGGTGAGCTACGAGTTGGAGATGCCGGACCACCACGGGATCCATCCCGTGTTTGACGTCTCTCTTCTCAAGGCCTACAAGGAGCCGGATGCGCACTTCACAACGCGGGGAAAAGCTCCTCCTCCAACGGTCTTGGTGGAGGGCGAAGAAGAGTACGTGGTGGAGAAAGATTCTCAGGCACGGTAACGGGTGGCAGTACCTGGTGCAATGGCTCGACTATGGGCCTGAGCACAACTGTTGGATTCTTGAAGCAGATTTCCACAGGGGCGGTGCTGTCCACACGGTCCTCTGAGCGTACCAGGATCTCACCACGACGGTGCACCCTTGGAGGGGAGGGTGATGTTATGGGAGCCGCCGGTTGAGGCGGTGATTACGTCATGATGATGACCTCAGATGTATGTTTTGATACTCACATTGCATTCTAAGTAAAAAAATGTGCAAAATCGACCCAAGAACGGGGTCATTCGGTGCAAGGACAAGAGAGATACGGCTATGCAAATCTGGGAGGCACACCTCTAAAAAATAGGAGGCGTACCGCTTCGACCTCGAGCACGACAAAGCAACTTTCTCGCCCACTGCAGCCGAAGCGCCCCTCGATGGACGCTTAGCCAATGAGGCAAAGTTCATTGGGGTCCATGGGCACTTCGGGATGGCGACTGGAGCTGCATTCGCAAGCAAGGGCACTGCGGGCGGCCATGACCTCCGAAGGCGGTACTGCCAGCGACCGTCATGCGTGGAACACTCAAACGGCCATAATATAGTTGTTTCCCCACTGATGGAGGCATTCTTTGGTGCGTTGGAAATCTCACACCGTGCAATACATGATGAATATGTTGTTCGCATGAGCGCACCTTGATAACGGGTTTGGAGCGCCGAGTAGCTTTCGGCTAGCTCAAAGGGGCTGGTACATAAGGAAGCCTAAGGGGTTGTTCTAGGCATGCCAATCTGACCCAGAGACTGTGTACATTGTCCTTTTCTAATATATCAAGTCTAAGGATTGTTTTCTTGCCAAAATCTCCTTGTCCTCCAAGCATCACCTTGCACACGTCCATTCAATCCTAACTCAAGTCTTCCGCAACGCACCTTGGTACCAACGCTGCTGAGAGAGTCGCACAGTGGGAACCTCAATCTCTAGAAGTGGTCTTGTTGCTAGGAGAGGGTCATGCGACATCTCAAGGGTTGATCCACACATCAAGGTGTCAATGGTTAGGAGGTTTTCCGAAGGGCTCCGCATGTGACCGTCACGCCTGTCCTCTCTCGATTCACACCAACGCTCTTGGCGTCAAGACAGGTTACAATGCGTTTGGACGTATGTCAAGGGATTGTAATCTGTAACTACAATTTCCTCCTCTACACCGTTCAAGGAGAGACTTCACACCTTCAAGGTATGCACGATGGTAAGAGGTTCCTATTCTCTTGTAGTATCATGTGTACCTGCATCAAAAGTTTTTTTTCTCCCATATGTCGTAGGGTTGCCGTCTTGCATGAGAACTACTCTAATGCCAACAATACATGCATTATACCTTACATCCCATGACTTATTTGGGTCCCGTAGGGCTAGCACATGTGCACATGGCAATGTTTCTTGACCTTGTTGAACGCTATCTCTCATTTGTCTGTCCAACACCATTGTGTTATCTTTTGTGTGAGGTTTCCAAGATGGCTAGCCGAGGAATGGTATCCCATCATACAGCGCCGCGAGTAGTTTGACAGACCAAGAAATAATGAAAGTTGGCCTATGTTTTCAGGGTGGGACCATTCTTTCACGGCTTGTACCTTTTGCGGGTCCACTCGGATTCCATCTCTGCTTACGATGTGATCGACATGCCTTACTTATTCTTGATTTTGATATTGATTGATCTTCTGTTTAACAAAATTTGCCCTGTTTTCATCTCATGGAATTTATAAGGTATATGAAATAATAAAAAAAAATTCTGTCAAGTTTAGGAGCCTACTACCACGAATTGTTTTCCTGGATATGTGATGTTTAGTTATCTTGTTTTCATGCTTTGCTGATTTGGGTTTAGGTTGTTTGGACAATGAAACGAGTATTAGAGATTTGTGCTTCATCCTCGCACTTAAGTGCATGGTTGTAGCTGGCATGCTCTTGGTCGTTTGAATGTCCGCGCATTTGCATGCACAAAGGTTCAAACGGCCAAGAGCATGTTAGCTGCCTCGTTGGCCTGCTCTCACTCTCGCTACCAGGCTGCACTCCTATCTCGTTGTCTCATTGTCCAACTACCAGGCTGCCCTGGTGTCCTCTTGTCTTGCTCGCCTACTCCTCCTTTGTCCTCTAAAGTGCTGATGAAGGTTCTTTGCTGTAGTAAGCAATAACTAATTAAATGACCTTCGCCCATCACGGAAATCAAGGGTTGACCGTTCACTGTATGAGAAAAAGTGAAAGAAACAAAAAAACAGTTTGAATACGGATTTTTAAAATGAAATCATGGATCATCTAAATAGCAAAAACCAAATAGCGAACATCATAAATCACTAAGGTAAAGCTCCCTTTGAACAAGCTTGCACTTGCTCGCTTTTGCAAAGAACTTCTTATCTCGGAAACCTTCCAAAACCTCTTGCAAGTGCTTTTTGTGCTCTTCTTCTATCTTTAAGAATATCATGATGTCATCAAGATACACCAACACAGACTTCCCTAGCTGATTCGCAAACACAGTATTCATCGCTGCTTAGATAGTTGCATGTGCATTGGTCAACCTGAATGAGAGCAGTCATAACTTGCAATGTCCCAAGTGCGTGTGGAACACTATTCTAGGTACATCTTCCTTTATGATACGGATTTGATGGTAACACTAGGAAATATCACGCAACAAAAAGGTTCTTAATCCTTAATTTGGTTAAAAAGGTTCTCGATTCATAGAAGTAGATGGTGGTTATTCACCGTAAACGTTTTTATCATGCGATAATCCACGCACGTCCAGAAACCTCCATCCTCTTTACTCACACAGAGGATCGGTGAGCCAACAGAACACAAGATTGACTCAATCTATCCTTTGCATGGGTACGTTTTGATTTGTGTTTCTACTTCCTTTCTCTCAGCTAGGGTGAGCTGACATATTGCCTAAGATGTCGGGATGGCATAAGGCTCAAATGGTATGGTATGATCCACCTTCTACACTAGGGGGTAGGCAGTCTGGCGGATCTTTGAACATGCCTCAAAAGTCAGAAGAAAAAATGCCACACCAATTGGGAGGTCTTGTTGTGGTTCTCCTTTTTTTGTTCTCCGTGAAATGGCTAAGATGCATCTGAGACGGCTAAGATGTTTTCCACCTTCTCCCATGTGTGGTGATCCTACGTGAAAACAACTAACAACCTTTAGTTCTTGAGATTTGAGACTTTAGAATCTTCGTGTATGTGGATCGCTGTCATGGTGAATGTTAGTGTTTGCAATTAATGACCTTGTTGCCACTACAAAACTATCACGACTGTCAAGATTCTCCTTTGTGACGTATATCAATGGAAAATTGTAGCCATAGTAGAGATAGTCTGATTGGATGATGAGAATATTGATGAGAAACAATGAGATGACAAGAATTCAGATAACTTCACATCATCATCCACAAACATGAAAAATCTCTCATCTCTTGTTGATCCCTTATGTAATCGTCCACTATATACTGTTGGAATCGGTGAAACTCCTATTGGTGCCTACGTGGTTCTGTACCAGGTTGGTCATAGCCATCCTACCGATCTGTGAAGCGAGGGCGTCCACAACCACGCTACCTTCCATGGACTTGGATCCTCACAAGAGCTCCAAGAACTGGCGGCTACTGCCCTTCAAACATGATTGTGGGGTCAACAATAGCTCAACTAAGGCCTGGAATTTTGGCAACCTATATCATCTCCACCCATGGGACCTCCAAAAGGTTTGGCATCTTGACCCGGGCGGAAAGCATGTCCCTGTAGGGGACCTTGGCGCTGGCGTTGGAAGAAGTTACATGTGATGTATCCTGGCTCATTCCACATCCTACATGTGAAGGTGCCTGGCTATGATGATTCTTGCTCTTGAAATTAGGGCTTCTTAGATTGTCAAACATGTTGATCAAGAGGGCGCTCTCCTCCTAAGTTCCTTGGGAAGCCTACAAAGCCGGTCTTTGTTGCATGCCTTGGAGTCATCGTGTCCCATAAGGCAGATGTCTTGCTGGACGTATCCAAATTATACTTTGTCGTCACCCTAAAACTTGCCCAATACTCGTGGTTTTTGTATGTGATGTAGTGAAACTTGAGGTGTTGACATGCTAAGCTATTGAGGAAGAGAGTGATATGTGTGTCTTCAGTCATGTGACGCGACTTGACATGCTTGGTTGTGTCATTGAAGACTTCCACGTAATGTTTCAGGGTCATGATCCTTTGCGTGAACATTTCTAGCTCAAGTTTTGTTGCATGCAAGTCCAATAGGTGTGAGAACATCTTCCTTGTGAGTTCCTCATACTCTTCCCATGTGGGGCCATCTTGTTGCTCCTTCGTGTACCATACATCTACTAGCTGGCCGAATAGCTTGCTGCTCACTACTAGCATGTCTTTGGCCCGCCAATCCTCCATGGGTACCTTCCTCACCTACAACTGTAGCTTTTAAAACTCTACCAGGTGTGTACACTGGGCTTGCCAACGCACTTGTCACTAGGGTACAAAACAGAGCGACCCATCATGGTAGTAGTTGTGAGTTTCCCAATTGTGGCGGGTTGCACTATGGGGGTGCAAGTGCTTGTTGGTGTTGGCTAAACATTGGCGCAATGCATCCTAGCTCAGGCTTGCTACTGACATTCAAACACGCATTTAGCCATCTCCCTTCTCGCATACACAGTTATAACTTCATACATCTGGGCCAACCCATGCTGCTTTGCTTTTAGCTCCTCCCTTACAGTGACTTCATCCTTTGCATGGTGTATTGCAATAACAAGCTCTTTGTGGAGCTTGTTATTCCCCCTTGATAGCTTTTGGTTGGTGATGTCGCTAGTGCTGACCTTTAACGATAATGTAACCTTGAATGGTTTGTGATTGTGCACCATTCCTCCCACGATGTCGACGATGGCATTGTAGACGTCTGAGTTTAGTCACACTTTCAACATCACAACATCCTCCTTGACTTCAAGCAAGTAAACAACCTTGCAAAAGTGGGTATGCATGCTTGTGTATCGTGTAGGACCAAAGCTACAAAGGGATTCTTTATCCTCTAGGTGATTAGTGGTGGAGCTCCTCTATCCACCTGAGGTGATGCCCAAGTGACTAGATGCCTCCAAATCTTATACAGAAACCATGTCACAAAGGCGTGGATCATAAGCGGCTCACCCTCGTTGCCATCACCATAACCCCAAGCGACGTCTCCCATTTGGCCTAAGAATGTGTGTGGGCTTGTGGCGGGCACCCACATCGGCCTTGATCACTTTCCTCTGGACGAGGATAACTTTCTTTCTCATATGATTTCTCAACAACTACAAGCTCGAGAGTTGTATCCATATTCTCCTCCTATGAGGTGTCGTTAGACTCTTTGTTGTTGGCCACCATCCCCCGCCTTGAGACGTCCCCTTTAGCCCCTTCTAGGAGGCAGTCACCCTCAAAGGCATGTATATCGTCAGCCCAAAGTTGCATCTTGGATAAGCTCATGACCTGCCTAAATGGGTCATGCATTTACCTCCTTGGCAGATTTCTTGACGCCTCCATTGGTATGACAGATCCAGTTCTCGTGGTCATCTTCGACCGTGAGCATATATGGTGGATGGCGTGGAGGTTGTTCGTGAGGCCCAAAGGTATCCTCACACATCCGTCCCCTATTCCCTGTGTCCCGGGGACGACACAACTTTTGAAGGGAGTATTCAGTTCCCCCAAAGAAGCATAGAAGATCAAACCTCATCGCCTGGTCCCATGCTTGGGTGTGTCCTTACAAGGCAGGAGACCAAGAAGGGTGGACAATCCAGTTGGCCTTACCGCAATCGCAAAGGCAAGAGGTTTTGCCAACAAAGCAGAATGCTTGGGGGGAGCCAAGTTATGAAGGTTTTTAAAGGTGGATTATGCGAGTGCTCTTACAATGGAACTCACTTTGCTCACACCCTCATTTGCAACACCAAACTCTTTGTTGGTGAGATTTTGTGAGTTGCTTTGTAAGGAGGAGTCTAACTCATTCACTTCAAAATTTCTCAACTAAATCAAGTACGCATGTTTTAGGAGGAGATAGACTCACTCAAATTCAATGGTTCTACACAAGAGTGTTCCCGCTAGTACACCAACTCAATCAACTAAAGGCCATTGATATGACCTTACCTGGGAGGAGCTTGAGGGGTGTTATATAAGATTGTAAGAGAGCAAGGTGCGTATACGATTCATTATGCGACAAGCGAATGGCGCAATTCGGCCCTCCAATTAGAACGTAACAAAAAGAGCTATAAAACACTAAAAAACAATGGATTAAAAAGGCATGGTTGTGCTAAATTTCCAAAACATTTTAAAGCTAGACTATCGTGACCAACTCTCACGTCATCCATAATAGTCTTCCTTCTTGAGGATAGACTTCTGCGCCCCAGAAACGTGCTTGCATGAGTAAACTTGCCCTTGATGTGCCATAGGCGGGTCTAACATGTTACCGGATCCTTTCGTTATCAAGGGGCCATTTTGGTGCGACATGTGGTCGTAGTAGCGTAGCTAGTTATCGTGCTTAATTCCTGGGGCTCGTTTTTCATGTGTGAGTCCACGAACGCCATCGTGGTTCTTGTGAGCGTGAGCACTTCTGCAAAGTAAAGTGGGCAATCAAGAAAGTCCCAAAGGAGGCCTCCTTTTGCTAAAGGGCTTAGAATAGTCACTGAATATAATTGACGATCGTCCCAATGACAAAAAGGTTGTTTGGTTTGCCTGCGTAGGACTTGTGGCCTTGATACCGGTGTAGAAATCTACCAAGAAGGTATAATTTGAATGCAAAAGCTCTTAGTGTTTCACTCATGAGTGGGTCGAAAGTTTCTCCGGACTTCACCAAGGTCACATCGTCATAGAGAAAAACCAACATTTGAAGGTACGCAACACTTTCACATGTACAAGTATGATTAATTCGACAATTTCTTCCGTTGTGTTTCCCACTTTGTTTGCGCTATCCTTCCTTTGGTGAGAGGTCTGATCAAGGAAACTCTATTAAAAAACGGGAAGTCACCAATAAATCATGGGTAAAAATGTCTCACCTGATATGACGAGGTTGTGACACATATACGGGCTAACAATATGTGGTATGTGGTCATAACTCAAAATTTTCACGCATTGTTGGCGGTGACCAAAACGAACCCTCAGTGATCGGCTGTTCTATTTCCAATCTCCTAATGGCCCTTATAGTTTACCATGCCAAGTTGCATGGTCAAACTTATTATACGAAATGTTGTACAAAAAATCCACCCCTACTATGTTCCTCAACCAATATGAGGTTTTCTTGGGGATTGGAGTGATCAAATCATGGGGCGGATCGATTACTGCCAGACTCTGGTCTCGCGAACTGAGTGGGTGTTTTCTTCACGGTTATGGATGCTGCTTTTGAGTGTGTCAGGGATTGTGTTGTGGACAATTTCCACCACCCTTAAACAATCTTGGGGTGGTTTTGATGCCATTTATTATCTCCAAGAGCCATTTTGTCAACCTCTTGGGTAGCCTCTTTGAAGTGGGTTGAGTTTACCTTTCACGGAATGGATGGCTGTCTCGATTTGAGCAGTGCAACGGATGAACACGTAGGGCAAGTTTGGAAATGCACTAGTTGTGCAACCGACTAAGCAACAGAAAACATGTTTTGGACGATCGATGTTGCTATCGAATGGGCACCCGGGTAGAAAACCAAATAGTTAGGTAGGATCCACATGCCAAGTGGCTCAAAACAGGACACACATGAAAATGATTTATTCTGAGGAATTTTTCCAGACCACATAGGATAAGACAATAGCTAGGATGTACTGTCGGACGCATTTATTGAGTAAGGGAAGCATTTCCTCCCTGGTCAAATCTGAACCATTGCCTCACTCTGTCCACAGATGAAACCAAGAACAAAGTTTCATTCATCATCCATTTCATTTATCTTCTGCAATGAAGGCCAATCGATCCTCCTGCAAAGACAACATAGACCACAAACTTCACGGTGCAAGAGTACGGATGAGTAGACCTTGACCAAAGGGCATGCACTCTCTTGACAATGTACAGAGTGCATGTTTGCAAGCTGTCGAAACATTTTGTTTTCCCCATTCAATTGCACTAGTGGAGTGTTCCCAGACGTACCGGTAGGCATGGAGCTTCGATTGGATTGCCTGCATCTAGTTGCATAGGGCGCGGCTGGTAATCGTTAGAAATAGTTGTTGGCATCGAATTTTTGTGATGCGACTGGATGCTGGAATGGTTTGATGGAACATCAATGTTCGGACGTGTTTCCGCCAGTTTTGATGTTTTGAACAAATTTTAGTCGTATTTGCATCGTGTACTGATGCACATGCACAAGGGAATGCCTTTTGCGTTAGAGGGGCATCCTTTGCTACCTCAGATGCTACGGTCGACATGACATTGGTTTAATGACCGCCAAATTGCAGCCGGTGGAGCATACCCCCATGGATGGCAGTTAGTCTAGGCAAAGCCCAATGGTTGTTGGGCGATGGTTGGAACGAGCGTGGCTCCGCCAGGGGACGGCATTCAAGTTAGCGAAGGCCGATGGACGCCACCTGTCCATCCAAAACGCAACGTCGCCCCCCCCACTCAACCCTTACCCCTAGCAGGCTCATGCCGTCGGATGACCTCACTTCCATAGAAGGGAGGAAGCCTTTCACCATCCATCGCTCCATCTCCTCTGCTCGCTGCCTGAACTATTGGCCACGATGTGCTCAGGCGACCGAACCTACATTGAAAATTTGTCATGGAAAAAACAAAGACAGAACAATCGGGACCTCAACAACAAATTTCAACATAGGGACGGCGGAAGATGATGCACAGCTTCCGATTTCGCTGGAAATCGTTGTTGGCGTCAATTTTCAACGTTCACCTACCGCGCCCATAAATGGATACCTCCTTCCGTAGATGTTTGAATTTGAAAGCTGCAGGATTGAGAAAAGCATGCAACTATGTAAGCTGCGGCATCTGAAGAAAATGAACTAGTTATCTAGATTGAATGACAACGCTCTACTTAATGGCTGCCATAGAGCTGCCGCCTGCGGCCAAGCTGCGGCCATGCTCGCTTCCTTTTGGAGGTTTTATTCCTTTTCGCAAATTCCTTGCTAATCGCAAACGCTCGCAAGGGTTGGAAGATCGCCTCAGATTAGGGGGGTGTGTACTTGTATTGCTGATGAATGCAACGCGATGGAAGAAACTCACTCGCGCTTTCGATGAATGCAAAATTACAAGAATGATGTCATCCCCTGTCACTAGCTTTTGCACCGTTGGCGAGTCAAGATCTCATGCGATCACCAAAACATTTTCATCGCGATACTGTTCAAGTGCAACATCAAAACAAAAAAGCTATGTTCGTGATTTTGGTCCTTCGAGACCAGTTTTTGGCCGTGATGCCATGCTTCACATCAATCGCCCCAAACCATGTATGTTGCATCTCATCGTGATATGATGCGAGCTTCTTTTGAAATTTTATGTAAAATGAACGACTCGATCATTCCCTTTCTTGTCCCAGCCGCACAGGATGTTCGAGTTTCGTTTCAAGGAATCTGATTTCCTGCGAGCTTACAACCGTCGTGCTCAGAAAGCCTATACTGAGAAAACACACACAATATCTACGCTGCTAATGCGATTGAGGAGCGCCAGGTCGAAAGTACAAACTTGTTGCTGCGAGGTTCACCGCAGATTTAGCCGAAAACAACTAACTGTACGAAAATAACGTCAAAGTGATCTTAACATCTCTTTAACTGTAGCGAGCCGCGGTTTCATCGCGATGCTTACATCGCAGTTTTATCTCCAATGCAACTGCACACACCCTAGCTCTCTCCCGCGCCAACTCTGCCGTGCCGGAGTCGGGCAGCAAGGGATCTGCCCCTGTTTTTGTACTGCAGTTCAGCTATGGCGTCCTTTCCGTACGCGGAGAGAGGAAAATGGCCTTAGGTGTGCTGGCTCTTGTGGGTGACAAGGGCCGCCACACTGTCAGCTCGTTGGCGGAGAGAAGGAAAGAACAAATGCATTTCGGACAGCCCTTGAACATATACTTCGACGAAAGACTGGGTGCCCCACGATGTGTGAACACTCATCCGGAAGCAGCAGGATCGACCGTTCTCACTGCTCAATGCAAAACAAGACCAGAAGAGGTTTGAACCTCGAGATCGTCATCCAACCGGATAGCATAACGGTCTGGATCTTACGTTGTGCAATTGTCCTCCCTTTATCGGGACGCGTTAGAGAATCTAAGATGTCGACTGAGGCGGTNCCTGTATTTCAGTTTTTCTCGCGCCACATGCGTCCGTTCGGTTTAATAATTTGAATTTTTAAGAAGTTATTCGTTCCTTATAGTTCGGAAGAATAGCTTGTAGTTTCCAGACGCGGCACGATTTCCGATAATGTTCGCAAAGGTCCCCCCACCCCCGAACATGCAGAAAAACCCTTCAAAGATGGATCATGCATGTTCATTTCCCCCAGTCATGCTGGCAGCTGCCCATTAGTCCCTTCAAGGGTCATGCTGCTGCCAACCGCATGGCATCTGGTTGACCGTGGTCGCTGTGAGACGACTGGGCACTCCCTCGCCTACCATTCCATCCTCGGGCAGCCATACCATACCACTTCATCCCATACCTCACCATCAATTCCTCCCACCATACCTTCCCATCGTGCCGACGACAATGCCGATGCTTCCCCATTGTTCCTGGCAACTCCCCGGTCAGTCACTGGGCCCTACTTCCCATCTGCTTGCTCCCGTCTACTCGTGTTAGGTTTCGACTGAAACAGCAACGACCCCACAGACCGCGTCCTATCACCCGATTGGTCGACGAGGTTGCAGGCCGGCACCGATGCCAAACCGAACGGCCTTTTCGATCTCAGAGGTCGCACAGACGATCGAAGCGTCACTGCAGCGGAGTCGAACTCCTCACCGGTCACACCGCCCCCTGCCCAAGCGCGCTGCTGCTGTCGTCAACGCGGTGCCTGCCCCTGTCCCCCTTCACCTATCACCACGTCTTCTTCGACGCTGCCTTCACTGTTCGGCTAGGTTTGTGGCACAGCGACGACTTGACCCAGGAGCGTGGTTTGTGGCACAGCGACGACTTGACCCACGAGCGTGGCGCAACCACCGAATTCTTGCGGCTCCAGGTGCTGTTTGGCGCCAACGTACTTGTCCGGTGACCCCTGCATTTCTCCTTTGAGTGGCTCCTGTCTCCGACCCACAAGTAGAGTCAGGCAGCCAGGCACAACTGCACGCGCCAGATAACTTCGGACTCCTGCCCACGCCCGAATCTCCCATGCGTGAGTCGCCAGTGAATCGTCTACGGATCGGCGGACTGCGGTACGAAAGCAGCACAGGCAGCACAGCACCTGCGAGGGCGTCAGGATCATTCGTAGCAGCAGCAGCAGGAACAGCAGCCGCAGAGGCCTCTCCGAAGGCGGCAACATCAGAAGGAACAGCAGCTGCAGCACCAGCACCAGCAGCAGCAGCAGCAGCAGTAGAAGGAGCAGTAGCAGTATCAGCATTAGCAGCCGCACCAGCAACAGCAGCAGCATCATCATCATCATCAGCAGCAGCAGCAGCAACAATTGCCGCAGCGGCAGCAACGCCTTCCCAGAGTTCGCAACAACCACCGACATGGGCGCGTGTATCTCCTCCCCGCAAAACGATGACCACCGACGGAGTCAGCCCAGCAGCAGCGGCAGCAGCAGCCACAAGAAGGCTGCTGCGGCGGCGTGCGGCGGGGGCACCGGCGGCGGCGGCGCCGCTGCCTCCGCCGCCGCTGCCGCTGCCAAGAATGGGGACAGCAAGCTGCCGTCGCTGCAGCAGCAGTGGCTGGCGCTGCACGACACGGACAAGGAGCAGGAGAACGGGAGGGAGAAGAAAGGACCGGGCAAGTCGACGAGGAAGGTCAAGCCGATGAGCAGGGGTGAGTGAGTGAGGGAGAGGCAGCCGCTCGATCAGAACTGACAGCAACGGCTACCGGCGGCTGCGGTTGGCCAATGCTGGTTAATGATCGTTTCCAAAAATGCACAAACGAGCCCTGTGGCCGACACACTCGCAGACTGGGACA
>SZWC01001631.1:15007-26315 GCA_023375785.1 Penium margaritaceum
ACGATGACGACGACGACGACGACGACGACGACGACGACAACGACGACGACGACGACGACGACTACGATGACGACGACGACGACGACGACGACGACGACGACCACCACCACCACGACCACGGCGACCACAGCGACGACAACCACGACCACGACGACCGTGACGACGACGACAACGGCGACGACGACCACGACGACGACGACGACGACGACGACCACGACGACGACGATGACGACAGCGGCGGTGGTGCCAGCAGCGACACCGACGACAAAGACGGCGGCGACAATGACGACGACTACGACGACATCGGCAGGGCAACGGTGGCGGCGATGGCAACGGCGGCGACGGTGACGATGACAAGGACGAAGACGGCGACGGCGGCGGCGACGACAACAACAACGACAACGACAACGACGACGAGGATGACGACAACGACGACGACGATGACGACAACGACGACGACGACGACGACGACGACGACGACGACGACGACGACGACAACGACAATGGCAACCGCGACAGCGACAGCGACAGCGACGGCGACGGCGACAGCGACAGCGACGGCGGCGACAGTTGTGCTACCACGAAGACTTCATTGTCGACGACGACGAACACAAAGAGGAGAATGACAACGACAACGACAAGGAAGACGACAACAATAAGGACGACAACGACGACGACCAAGGCTGTTAGATCGGATCGGACAGTTGATCCGAATCAGATCCAACACCACTATCTGATCCAAATCCAATCTGAAGTGGCAGCAGGTCGGATTCCGATCCAACCACTTCGGATTGGATCGGATTCGATTTCATCTCCAAAATTATCGGATCAGATCGAATTCAAACCAATCCAATCCAGTTCAGTTCCGGCAAAACCGAACTGTGGAATGTTCGGATAGTGCGAATTTAGATCGGATTCGGATCAGAAACCGAACTGCAAAAAAATGACGTACTTGGTGAAAGCTGCAGAAATCTGATCTGCATCCAAACTAACTAGACCACCCCAATCCGAATCATAACCTGAAATCTGATCTAAATCTGACCTAAACCACCCCAATCCGAAGTTCGAAGCTGAAATCTGATCTAAATCTGATGTAATACACCCAAAGCCGAAGTGAATCCCAACTAATCAGCATAAAACCAAACTAATCCGAAGTAATACACCAAAAACCAATCTAAAACGAAGTTGACACATCGGTTTGGATCAGTTTCAGGTTATCCTGCGTTCAGATCGGATCGGATTGGATCTCAATCCGCAATTTCAGATCAGATTCAGAATGGATTCGGATTCTTCAGGTCGGATTCGGATTCATCCGATCCAAATCCAATCTAACAGCCTTGATCTAACAGCCTCGCCACCGTCGATGCCGGTGATGCCATCAACGCTGCCGGTGCCGCGCAGGTGTCCGCGTCGTCCTCTTTGTCGACGACAATGACAGCTGCTGCTGCTGCGGCGGCGGCGGTGGAGGCGACGACTACAACAAAGAGAACGACGACGGCCGCGACGATGACGACGACGACGACGACGAAAACGACAACACCAAGAATGCCACAACGACAACCACTACAAAGGCGGCGGCGACAACGACGACGATGACGACGAGGTCAACAGCAGCAGCAGAAGGGGGAGCGGCGGCGGCGGCGGCGGTGGCAGCCGTGGCAGCAGCGGCTGCGGCGGCCGTGGCAGCAGCAGCAACAGCAGCAACCACAACAGCAATGAGAATGACGCATTGGCGGAGACAGCAATGACGACAGTGGTCAAAGTGGCGGCAGCAGCAGCGGGAGGCAGACATCGTAGCAGCAGCAACCAGAGACGACAAGATGTCAACGGCAGCAGCCGCGGCACCAGCGCCGATGGCCAAACCAAGGCAAACAAGACGTTCAAAGACGAGCGACGGGAACTGCAGCACCTGCTCTTGGGGGGAGTACGGCAACAGCGACTGCAACAGGTGAAGGAAGCAGCACCAACAAAATGGAGGAATTGGCTGCCGTGGCTGCCATGTTTGCAGGAAAACATCATGGCAATGGTAAGGCTCACCAAAGATGCAAGCCGCAACGGCACCGCAAATGGCAGGCCATGAAACATGAATAAAGGTCGATACCTTCAGGCCACAGAAAACATGCTGGCAGAGAAGTACAGCAGGACAACGGTGACTGCAACGACGACGGCGGCGGAGGGAGCAGCAGCAGCAGCGATAGCGACAGCAGCAACAACCACAATAAGAACAAGGTCAGGGTTGAGGACGACAAGGACGACGATGATGAGGCATGTCGTTGAAGCACTAAAGTTCAAAATTTTCCAAATTCCACTTCCAATTCCACTTCGACTCACCAGTCACAACTCCCTCCCTTCTGCTCCCACAGCTAAAAATAGGACCATCAAATCTGCTCACGACGACGACGATGACAGAGACGACGACACCGATGGCGGCAGCAGCAGCTGCGACGACAACGACGACGACAGGAATGATGACAATGACGGCTACGAAAACGACGACAGAGGATACGACGACAACACTAATGACAAAGACAATACAATGACTATGTCTTACTCCGGCTAGAACTGGCGACGACAGGAAACAAAGCCCGCTAGAAGTGACCTTGCACATCCTGCATGATGCGGCTGGAGGGAAAGGCGAGAGTGAAGCTATGGGGTGTGGACTTACTCCATGCATGAACCAATCTCAAAATGCAGCACCTCCCCACACAAGCACAGCCAAAGCACTGGCAGGAACCAGCCATGCACAGCTGAGGCCCACGTAATGAGGTTCAAGAAATAGCATGCACGCACGTATGCTCAGTCGCGCACACGTACTCACGTATGCACACATGCATGTACACTCTCACACACTCACGTATGCAAGCACACACGGATGCACTCATGCACGCGTGCATACACCGACACACCCGCACGCACACGCACGCTCGACACACACGCACCTGGGGTTGCTTGTGAAAAGCTGCGAGGCTGACTTGGTTGAAGACGACCCTGCGGCCCACGGCGGCGGGGCAGCAGAGGAGGGCGAAGCCGCAGAGAACGGGCGCTGTCGTGCTGAGGAGCCCGCGATGCCCGTGGCAGTGGCAGACGCAGCGGAAAACAGCTGCCGTCGATTCTCGTGCACTTTGAGGTTCTGAAGTCCCCGTGTGACACACAACATATGTGGTGTGCGAGGTCGAGCATGTGAGGGAAAGGAGGGCAAATTGCTAAGCAGTGGGTTGTGATGAACCAAGGCATGGTCAGCCTTGCCAGACTGAGAGGTGCCACACAAAATGCAGGGGGACAAGGACCCACCAACAGGCCCCGCTTCCCCTCCTCCCCCCCCACCCCCACCCCCACTTCATTCTTCTCCCTCAGCTCTGCTAACACAGTACGAGATCCCAACCATGCCTCCACCCTCTTGGAAGGCCATTAATTACGCAGAAGGTGGTAACCCTCAACCCTTTGCAAGTAGTTGAAGGTCAAGAGGTCAAGGTTGATATCCAAGGTCGAGGTGCCCCCCCAGTGGGAGGGCACCTTGAATGGTAGGTGGGGGGGGGCGCCCACCTCCCATTCAGCAGCCCTTGTGGTTGTGGACCTGGGGGCTCCAACAGCTTGCGCCAGCACGGAGTGCTTGCGCCAGCACCTTGCGCTGGGGCCTTGCAAGTATGTGTGATTCCCTAAGCCTTCTATTGGCCTAGTAGAGAGACAATGCATTCTGAGTGGATCTGAACAGAGTGCCGACTGATGCAAGGACCATGATTGAAAGTGCAATCTGAGCGCTCATGTGCGATGCCCATGGTCAAAAGCAGAGGGCTACAGATTCTCCGGCTGCTCCCTCCGCAGTAGGTGCAGCGCGTCATTCAACATTCAACCTTCAATCTTCGACCTTGGACCTTCGACCTTCAACATTCAACCTTCGACCTTCAACATTCAACCTTCGACCTTCAACATTCAACCTTCGACCTTCAACATTCAAACTTTGACCTTCAACATTTGACCTTCCACCTTCAACGTTCAACCTTCGACCTTCAACATTCAACCTTCGACCTTCAACCTTTGACCTTCAACTTTGGACCTTACATCTTCGGCCTTTTGAGTCGCTACAAGAACTGTTAGGGTAGGGTTGATCTCTTGACCTTAACTTTGGTCTTCAACACAGCTTCACTCCTCCGACCAGACAATTCCCTCCTCCCTTCACCTCCTGCACCACGCCATCCTTTGGCTCATGCTCTATCCATTATCTATCCAACCAAAAATCTATCCATGAAGAAAACCACACACACACACACACCAAAAAAAAACTTTGATGTCAGACTCGACACCCTTCACCATGTTCGCTCGATGAACCCTCATGCCTCCTTGACACTCAGCACCTCATTCGTCACCCAACGGTTGCCCTCCTCTCCTTCATCACCCATGAGGCAGCGGCCAACCGTGGTTGGGACATGGCATGCACACACATCCACTCTCCAATCGAAAGGCTTGCGGCTGCTGTTCTTCACTGTTTTCTCCAAGTGGGTCTTCAAATGGACCTCGTCNACACCTTGCCAACAACCTCCTCCACCGCAAGTCGCTGTGAAGGAGGGTCGCTTGCATGGCGGTTGCTGTCTGCAACAGCCATGCAAGCCACTGTCCGGCATGAAGAAGCCTTTCCTTACCCCTCAGAGAAGAAGCATCAGCTAGAGCCAGAGAATGTCTCAGTGTACCAGCTACGACACACGACCCACTTCACTCACTCCACCTTCTTTGTGCCTCACACCTTCACAAGGTAAGAGCAGGGTGGGGACATCCGCACAGTGCCCCCCCTTCAGGAAATCGCCCAGATCCATTCCACAACGAACAAACGTGAGAACGTGAGAACGCAAGAGCGCAAGGACCACAACAGGAACGACAGCCCCCCTCACCTCCGTGCGCATAGTGAGGACATCTCGGAACTCCTTGGTGGTGCTCATGAGCCGCGTCTTGAGGTCGTCCACCACAGTTGTCGAGTGCACCGTAGACTGCTTGCTGCCCCTGCCACTGCCGCCACCGTCGCTCTGCGACTCGCACAACGCCTGCAGGTCAGCAATGGCCGCGTTGAGCGCCGTGATGTCCTGCTTGATCACTGCCGTCAGGTCCTGGATCTCCACTGTTGGATCGTCAAACATGGACGTGCGCTTCGCCACTGCAGTGACAGAAACAAATGGGAATGAACAAGGCAGAGGGCCGGGCCATCAGCGGCAAAATCTGACTCCAAGACGGTGGTCACGGAGTTGGATAATGGGGCTGGCTGAAAAGGGTGGTTGAAGATCATGGTTGAGGAGAGGGATTGGGAAAGTTGTTGATGAGAGGGGATGAAGGATGCAGTGGAGAAGAGGGGTCGTAAGCAATCCTTCCAACTGAAAGAGAGCTATTTTGAGGCGGCTGACGCACAACAGGCTTGAAGTCGGGTTACACACAACACGCTTGAAATTGGCTTACGCACAACAAGCTTAAAATCAGCAGCCATGCCTTCCACCTTTTCCTGGGCAAGCGGTTCTCTGGTCCAAGCCCGGCAATGACAAGGTCATACGGGGACCATGTAGTTCAGCAGAAATGGTAGAGAATCGTAGGGATCTCCAATTCCAACATCAACGACTCACACACAGTCTATCAGAACACTGTCGAAGTCCCGCTGCAAGAGGCACTCACGTTTTGCCAACTTTTGTAGCTTCTTTGACGTTTCGTGTATGCTCAGCCCGATCCTCGACGCTCGCCTGGCAAACTCTGACTGCTGCTGCTGTGGCCCCGTGCCCCCGCCCGCACCAGTCCCTGACGCTCCAGACACATGCCCCCGGCCGCCTGCTTCGGCGCCAAACCCTCCTGCCTTGTCTAGCCCAGATCCCGCCCCTCTGTGCAGGTCTCCATTCGCGGTGGAGCCTCCTGCTGCACCCTGGGCTTTGCGGAGCCGATCTGCGATAGCCAGCAGCTCTGCAGTTCGGTCTCTGTAGGAGGTCGAGGCTGGTGAAACAACTGGCAACGGAGCAGCCACCTGGCCCGAGGAGAAGCCGCCACCGATGCTTCCGCCAGCACTGCTTCCTGGAGTGTATTGGGTCATCATGGCGGCTTTCAACTTCGTCGTAGGTTTTTTTTTTCTGTTACGATACTGATGTGACCTTCACCGCGCTTTGATGAAAGCCGACGCCGCTGCTGACCAGCAATTCCTTGCCTTGCCTATATTTCTGGCTCATGCAACTCTCGAACTGGTTCCTAGGAATGTCACAGAGACAACTGAGAACTCTGTAGCGTCAGTCATGCAGCCTCGCATCTGCCGCCTCCGCAACTGTCGACGCAGATCTGTCGCCTCCGATCTATCGCCTTAGATTTGCACCGCTGGCATTCGTTCGCACTCAACCACACCTCTGCGAAGGGCTGTTGGAAGACAATGCTGAACACACTGACGCTGGCTTGAACAGCACTGAAGTCATTCGCTTAGCCCAGACATACGGTGTTGTCCACATCTGGTTAACAGGTGCCGCCACCTTGTGATGCCCATCTGCTATGTGCACTGAGATGACGTCCAATCCTTCAGACCCTGCTCGCGTCTCCGTCGAGAGTTGAACAGTGGACTACTGAGCAAGAGGGGATCAACTTACGACCTGACCGCCAACGAACTGTACTCCACGGACGCCAATCATGCCATGCCTTCCGGTTGCAGGATCAAGAAGCTCGTGTCAAAGCCAAAACAGCTTCTAGGATGTACCACGACAGATACTCGAGCAATCCAGAGCCTGGAATAGCTCTCCCTCAAGCCCGGAAGGGAGAAGAGGCAACGACTGCTGGAGTGAGGTGCGCGGGTCGAACCAAGGTCGGCGTCTGGTCGGATTTGCTGAGTGGGCGAAGGGGTGGCCGTCGTGTTTCCTGACGTGAGCACGAAGATGAGCGGTTGCAGAGATCGCCGTGTGTGCGCAGGGCGTTGTCGCTCCCCGCACTTTCGTGTGTGGACGAGGCAAGCCCCTGTGCATCTGCCGCATGACCGGGATGGCTGCGCACTAGAGTGCGGGTGGTGGAGAAAAAATGCAAAATTAGCGCCCTTTTGAAAGTAGCACGCAAAAATGGCGCCCCCCGAACGCGAGCACGCACAAATGGCGCCCACCCAAAGCAAGCACGCAAAATTGGCGACCCCCCAAAGCGAGCACGCAAACATGGCGCCCCCCCAAAGCGAGCACGCAGAAATGGTGCCCTGCAAAAGTGGCACCCCGCAAACTAGCACGCAAAATTAGCACCCCCCGTCCGGCGATGCCACGTCATCAACCTACACTTGCAATTGCTCGGTGGCCTGTCCATTTCCTCGTGCGAGTTCTCTCATGGGAAAAAATGACCACACTCTGGACGGAATGGAATTGACGCGAAAGAGACAGTTATTACGATCTTTCGCCGAACAGGACCCTATAGAATGTGTTCGCGCCTTTTTTTCCTCCGTCGCGTCGATGCCGGTTGGCTTCCTTTTTTTTTCTTCTCATTTTCCTCTCTTGTCGATCTCAGTCCGCCTTGGTTTTTGTTTTTTTTTTCGCGAGGAAGCCAGTCTTTCCCTTTTACCAGACATAAGTAACGACGAAGAGTTTGAACCCGCCTCACAGTGCAGCTTTCTGCATGTATATAGTAGGGAATGTTCTTCGCTTCCAACTGGGTTTGGGTTGGGGAAGGGAAATTGGATGGGGGCTCAAATTATTTTTTTGGGTTACATAGTAACCCTTTCTTTTGTTAATATTTTTTGTTAGTGCCGCAAGAAATTGTGATTGGTGGATCGGTCATTTTTCTGACGTATCCACCAATCAGGGTGCTAGAATTTGTAAGACTGTATGCCCCCCCACCTCCACAGACGCCCTTCTCGGGTCGACCTAGTACAAAACAATCCCGGACATCGAACGACATGTCCGGACAGACCCCGGATAGTAAGGAATCTACAGTCCAATGACAGAGCAATAGGGTAAGGCATGTACGTTGGGTTAGGTCAAACCTTGGCCTCGCCCTTACCTATTTCACGAAACTAGTCATCATGACTCTCTTGGCTCGTGAACCCGGCTTCAAACAGGGTCAAAATGAAATTTAAAGAAAAGAAATTCAACCACCGTCATAGAAGAAGGTAAATAGATTGGATTCTGCCTATAATTACGTCATATTAATTTCCATAACATAATGAAACATTCAAAGCTCATCAAAAAAATTGAAAGGTTTTTTTTGGTGAAGTTCATCATGAACATGTGAAAGTAGAATCTTCACGATAGAAGACCAAATCAATATCATTAAAATAAATTCATCATGAGATAAAACAAAATTCATGGAAAAACGGAGAAGAAATGCCTGTTAAGGTTCTTCTTCAATATGTTGTTGATTTGTCATATGTAAAGTTGTATCGTCAAGCGCATTTTTTCAATTTCCCGTTTAGTTACACGTTTTACATCCATACAAGTTGGAATTATTCCATCATAGCTTGAGGTAATTTAGGAAACATTTGCCCAAACCAAAAATAATGTTTAAGAGCACGCATGGAAAACCCAAAAAAAATGTTTGAACGAATTTGGGTGACAGTTTGGCAATCCATTTACAACCAGATTTCGATTCCACGGGCGACGTAAAGTCTCGTTGCAAACCTTCTGTTATGTGGTCCGGATTGCGGGTAATTTTTTACCGTCTTAACATATGCTAACATGAATATTTTTGCTCCGTTACTATGTAACCCAATGCACGCTTTCCGTGGAACACCTGCCTTTTGTCTTTTAATGTTTTCCCTTAACCACAATATGGTCACTATGGAAACAGGCCATGGCAAAAATGTGTTATGGGGTTGTTGGGTGCAAATAAATTCCATAACGGGAAAAAAGGCTCTTTCACGTGGAATATTTTACGTACGGAAAGAAAATCATGCCCCTCATCTCTGAACCTCAAGTGTACCTTCAATTGGAAAGTGCTTCAATCAGTTTGAGTCGCAATGGAGCACGACACTTGGAACAAGTCATGTGCATCGCACTCTTGATAACATTCTCCATCATACAAGGGAACTACATGTATACACCCATCGTTATTTGCCACATTGCTACACATTAAAAACTACTTGTCTAACATTATACCTATCATTCCATATGCGTACACATGATTCAAAAAAAAAAATCCTATCCATAAGTCAACCGGCTTAGGTTTCTCAGTCTACCATGCATAGCTCGCTGTTATGGCCTCGACAATGGGATGTCGATGAAGTACATATTGTCCAACAGAAGAGGGGTCCATTGCAAAAGTTTAACGTACTAATGTTGTGGTTTGCAACAAGACATCATCCTCCATAAATACCTTCCATTCAATGGTGCGCCATACGTCGCAACCTCATGATGGCTATACGACGCTGACGTGCTTCAAACTGCTCCTGCCTGCGCTCTTGGCTGTCCACTTGGGCACCTTCTGNTCCACTCGAGTTGTGAAGGTTTTTCGTCCGTAGGACCCAATCTGCTCGCATCTGCATACATACTCAAATGCATACATAAGGACAAGTGAGTGACGTCAAGGATTTCCAACAAAGTTTTGCGTACTAAGGTTGCAGTCTTAGTCGGACATGGGGGACGGGGTTGGGGAGATGATAGGTATATAGTGAATACGCAAAGAACGAACACATTTTCACATGACAGATAGGAAGGTGTGTGCTTTCAAAAACAAGCATAATCGAGGGCTTTGGAAGGGGGGAGTACCTTTGCACGCTCGGTTAGAAGCTCCCCGAGGCGCCTCCTCTCTGGCTCCCACGCAGCCCTGCGTTCCTCAGTGGTTAGAGGACGTCGCGTATGTTGCGTCCCCCCATCACCCTCATCAACACGCCCATGTCGTTGCCGCATGCGTGTCATATGACCTTGCTTCTGTGTGGTTGGGACCTCCTCCTCCCTTCTTGCTGCCGGCATCCGGGTAGGACAGTCCCGTTTGACATGTCCACGCTGACGGCACGCCAAGCACAGTCGCTTCCTCTTGTACCCTGTGCTGAAAGCCTCCCTCCGCTGCGACTCAGGACGCCCAGGCTGTCGTGGCTCCGTCACAGGTGCTGCATGACCATCGGCCGGCGTCAACAACTCGTATAGCACGGGAGGAAGATCCTCGCTATACATGGCCTTCCAAGAAGAAGCTAGGTACGCAGGGTGGCAGACGTCGGTCACTTTCATTCCCTCCACATGCAGCAAGTATGTGACCGCGTGGACGCACGGAAACAAGTGTTCTTGGTACACGCCACAAGTTGAACGACATCTCCTCTAGGTCGACAATGCGTGGCACTGACCCATGCTTCTTCCCCGTCACGACTGCTCGCCTCCCAGGGGCTACCTCGTTCGTCATGGCATACCTCGACACAAGCTCCAACCGCTTTGTGTACATCTCTCGCGCCTTTGGTGCTAACTTGCCTGTGTATGCCTCCGCTTCGCGACGCCTCACACTGACCAGTTTTTGCCAGTACTCCCACACACTGACAAAGCAGTAGAAAGGCGGTAGTGCACGAGCCCCTCTCAGTGCAGCGTTCAAACTCTCTACAATGTTCGACGTGCCATGTCCGTAGCGAGGCAAGGGAAAATGCAATGCGCTCCAGTGCTCAGGGGAAAATCCATCACGTGCTGACGTTAGACGACCCAATACGTACTCTAGAGCCTCTTCCTTCACAGCGCTCAACCCCTCACATGCATCTATCCATTCCTGAATGGTGTGCGCAAACACAAGCTTCCAAAAAGCACATTGTGCCTGGACACCGTACTTGTACTTCACATTCTTGCCAATGTGCCAAGCGCAGTGAGCATGACGCGCTAGAGGCAAGACGTTGCGCACAGCAGCAATGATTGTTGCATGTCGATCCGACACAATGACACATGGTACATCCTTTGCGAGAGGATAGGACTCCGCTCCATGAACCAACTCCAATTCTCCCCATCCTCACATGGCACCACTCCCATCATCAACGGCACAATGTGGTTGTTGCCGTCAATAGTTGTTGCTATCAACATCACATTGCTGTCCCCACTCTTGTTGAACGTGCCGTCAACTGCTACGAACAATCGACCGTACTTCAATGTGTTCTTCAACGCACCCGGAACAATGTATGCACGATGAAAACGACCATTCACTGTTTCCACATCCCCGTCATCCTGTGGGTCTTGTCGCTTCACCTGAACGGCAATGCAAGGAAAAGGGACCGCCTAACATGATGCAATGACAATATGCAATGACATATGCATATGCACGTGCGTATGCATATGCACGTGCATATGCACATGCACATGCACGTGCATATGCACATGTGCATAAGCACGTGCAAAGCATGCTGCATGACAGTGGGGAGGAGCCCGGGGAG
>SZWC01001631.1:31281-42428 GCA_023375785.1 Penium margaritaceum
AGAGAGAGAGAGAGAGAGAGAGAGAGGTCAATGGATGTCACGGACGAGACATGATAGCCCCACTCTTCTTCCCACACATAGCCACGTGGAGCTCAACTCTGTGGTTGGCATGAGAGCGAAAGAAGTCAAAACTGACAACCATGGGGAACGTGAGAGGCAAAAGAGCGAGAGTGAGTGTGGCGGTGGGTAGAGCTTGTTGTGCTTTGTGCCGTTCCTGTACAGTCTACTCTGACCACTTGGCCGTGTCCATACTCTTGCACATCCCTGAGGCAGGCGGCCCTAGTGACACCGGCTCGACGACAGGCGGCGGAGCACCCGCTTGGAGCTGACCGACCACTGTTCCAGAGCCCCAGATGTCACCGGGACTCTTTGCTGTGCCTTCTACGTCTTGCAGGCGCCTTTCGACGGACTGGCCATGAGGCCTATTTGCATGTTTTTGCATTGTATGCTCACTGACAGTCCATGGATGCATGCATGTGACACGCTGCATCCATCTTTCGATTCTGCACGTCTAGGTTCAGACGGCGTAGCATTCTGACATGTGTGCGCAGAGTTACGGCCAAAGCAGTGGTTTTGGGCCGGTTTTAGGACAGCTCTTGGACTGCCGCGTGCGACACCCGCCGTGCGCCGCGGCAGGTATTTATGCCTTGGACCTGTCATTTGTCATTTCTCTCTGCATATGCTATATTGAAGCATTCTGACACTGTGTCTTGTGTCTCTTAGCCAAACCCTTGCCGTCGTGTGTACGACCTGTGACTGTCGTCACCGTCCGACCAGGCACTGACGCCCGGTCAGCGGCTGTGTTGCTAGGAAGCTTCTACGCACTTTCTCATGGTATCAGAGCAGTGAGACAGTTCTCACTGAGCTGCGCAGCAGAGACGCAGCAGAGCAGCAGCAGAGTTTTCTGGGATCCGTTGGAGACGGCCGGTCGCCGTCAACGTACTCCACCCACCACGTGAGACCGCAGTTGTAGAGGCAGCAGCAGCGGCGTCTACCGCCACGCAGAGGTGTGTGGCGGCTGCGGTGCGTGCAGCCGTCCTCCCACAGCCGCAGCAGCAGAACAGCAGCAGCAAAGGCGGCGGCGGCAACAGCGTAGCAGCAGCGCAGCAGAGGCGGCGGCGGCAGCAGCGCAGCAGCAGCGCAGCAGCAGCGGACGCAACAGCAACGAGGCAGCAGCGGCGGCAGCAGCAGCGCAGCAGCAGCGTCGGCAGCAGCAGCGCAGCAGCGGCAGCGGCACAGCAGCAGCAGCGGCAGTCGCGGCGGCAACACAGCTCAGCAGTGGCAGCAGCAGCAGCGCGCGGCGGCGGCAGCCAGCAGCAGCGCGCGGCGGCGGCAGCCAGCAGCAGCTGCAGCGCGCAACAGCAGCCGCCGCGCGCAGCAGCAGCAGCAGCAGCGCAGCCGCTGCTGCCACCGCTGCACACGCAGCTACGCAGCTGCTGCTGCAGCTGACAGCACAGCTGCAGCAGCAGCTGGGCGGAAGCTGCTACGCAGTTTCCGCGGAGCTGCCGCGGGCCACCGCGAAGCGGCTCCACCCGCGGCAGAACCGTGACAACAAAAAAAAAGGAGGGGACGAGCTGACGTCAGCATTGTTGATTGCTGACGTCATCAGGTCGTGCTGACGTCAGCAACCACTTGCTGACGTCAGCATTATACTTGGCCAACTTTTCACCCAGAAAGTCAAAAGTTGCCAGCGTTTCAACTCCCCGAGAAACGCAGACGGTTTTGAAATCCGGCAAACTTGACCTGTCGTCCCATAGTGAGCGGCGACATGAGTTCGCCCGACGACAAGGACAAGGGACCAGGTGATCCCTCCTCCTCCTCTTCAGAGGTATTGAGTCCTCGCTCGCAGGCCATTGCGGACCTGCCCAGCCAGCAGGAGGAGATGCGTCGTCTGCAGCGAGAGCAGACTGACGCGATCCGCACGCTAACTGAGCTCCTACGTGCTCAGTCCACAGCTCCTTCGCGGATTTCTAAGGGAGCTGCCGGTGTTGCGGCCTCCACCCAGCACTCGGCCCAGGTGCCCGTGACAGGTGCTCCGCCTGCTTCACCTCCTGGTGTGGTTTCTCCACCACCTGCGGACCTCCTTGACAACGAGCCATTCATGCCAGGCTTCGAGGATGACTCCCAGGAGCGGGAGATTCGTCTTCTACAGGAGCGCCTCCGTCAGCTGCAGACAGGTATCCGACCTCCACCCGTGTCCCCGATACGACCGTCACCTGACTTCCCCGGTGATCACCCCCTTCCAGGAGTTTTCCTCGTCTCTCGCCCTCCTCAGCCTGCGGTTGCTCTCCCCACGGAGCGGCAGCCAAAGGACTTTGAGGCACCACCTCCACGGTACATCAGCGAGGATGGATTTGACTGCTGGGAGATCCTGTTTCAGGTGTGGGCCACTTCCGAGGGAGTGTGGCCTTACTACCACAGCCCATACCAGTCTACAGATCCAGCACAGGTGCTGACAGCAGCCCGGGCCATGCGAGGACTTCTCTACGCCATGCCACGCGAGACTGTCGTCGACTTCCGCCCCTTCCTCGACGAGGCTGGCACAGGCACCGGAGCTGATCCTCGTGGAGGCTGGGATCTGGCGTTGTCCCTACTGGCCGCAGAGACGTACGCTATGCGTGTGTCACACATTCGTGCTTTCCACTCGCTCCGTCAGGGACCAGCGGAGCCTGCGGCGGATTACTGGCGACGTGCCATGCGTATTTACACGCGTCTGGGGACCTCAGGGGGCACACAGCTCTGGGCACTTCGGACGATCATGCTCGGAGTTCGCCTAGAGTACACCGACATCTTCACACGGTTCAGCGACGCTGCTCTCGAGCCTTTCTCAGCTACCCTGCAGCTGCTCCCTTTGGCCCATCAGCTTTTCCTCCAGGTGACGTCGGCCCGCGAGGCAGTAGTAGCATATTAGGAGACTTCCCTCGCTGCAGCAGTCCTCGCCTCACCACCATCTTCCCTCCTGCAGTCACCCTCATCTACCTCCATCACGACCTCATCTTGCTCCTCCTCTTCGACCCCGTCTACACCCATGCAGACGCAGGGCGTTGCCTCAGCTGCCCAGGGGAAGAAGAAGAATAGGAAGCGCGGATCGGGTCAGCAGCAGCCGTCATCCAGTGGTAGCAATGGCCGTTCCGTGCACTGCTACAACTGTGGAGGTGCCCATCGCTACACCGAGTGCCAGCAGCCGCTTGACTGGGAGCGCATCACTCGCGGACTTCAGGCCGCTCATGCTGCCCGCACCGCGCACGGCACATCGCCCGCACACTCCTCTGGACGCGCGACGACCACGACTGTAGCTGTTCTTGCGTCCCCACCAACGAGCAACAGTGCTCCAGACCCACGTGACCGCACCATCGCCGAGCTTCGTCATCTTCTGGCGCTTCGCTTTCAGGGAGGTGCGAGTGTGTTGTCATCGTCGAGTGGGTCACAGACTGCTTGTTCGACCGTCCTCGTGACTCATGATGACGCGTGTGGGGGCGCACAGGCCGCATGTGATGATGATGGGCCTGACTGCACTGACTGGATTCATGAGTCTCACCTTCGTGATGTACGTCGTTCCTTCACACTGACGGCTCAGCGTCCCTCTGATGCCGAGTGTTCCATTGCTCGTTGTACAGTGACGTCCACCAGTCGTGACTCCGGTGGCACTTGGATCATCGATTCCGGTGCCACCCACCACATGACGTGTCGTTGGAGTGACTTTGTGGTACTTGGTCCTGTCACGACTGTCCGTTCTGTCCTTACAGGCTCTGGTCAGTCCTTACCGGTCCACGGTGTTGGGGTTGTATGCTTTGATGGTCCGTCTGGCCCCCTGTATCTCTCTGACGTGCTGTTTGTGCCTGATCTTGAGCTCAGTCTGTTGTCTGTGCGTGCCTGCACTCTGATGGGTCTCTCCGTTGAGCACACCGCTGACTCAACGACGGTGACTGCTCTTGACACCCGTAGCATTGTCCTGCGTGCTTCAGTCGTACATGATTTGTACCGCATTGCTCGGCCATCCTCCCCTTGCTCTCCCCCTTCCTCTGGTCGTGTTTTTGTCACTGATGTTCTATCTCCAGAACACCAGAGGTTGCTTCACCGACGTCTGTGTCATGTGGGCTCCGACACTGTGTTGAAGCTCATACGGACACAGCCCGCTCTCGGCCTTGACGTGGCTTCTTTCGAGAAGCCACCCAAGACCGACTGCCTTTTTTGCGCTCAGGGAAAGATGCACCGGTGCACTTACCCTGATTTGCGTTCACGAGCGCTAAGGCCAGTCGAGTTGGTCCACTCGGACCTGCTTGGTCCTCTCCTGGTCGAGTCCCTGTCCGAGAGGGGCCGGTATGTTCTGACGCTGACTGATGACTTCACCCGGATGCGGTGGGTCTACAGTCTGCGTCAGAAGAGCGATGCCGCCCTTGCGGTTCGGCTCTGGCTCGTGATGGCTGAGGGTCAGTCTCGCCACACGCTACATACCTTTTGCTCGGATCGCGGCGGCGAGTTCCTCAGTGAGATGGACTCCTTCTTTGCTGAGCACGGCATTTTTCACCAGGTCTCCGCTCCTGCTACTCCACAGCAGATTGGTGTCTCTGAGCGCTGGAACCGCACCATGGAGGATGCGGTCCGCGCCATGCGGTCTGAGTGCGGTCTCCCGGAGTCCTTCGCCTTCGAGGGCTTTGCCTACATGACGTGGGTCCGGAACCGCCTCCCGCATGGTCCGCTTCCGGATCATGTTACACCGTACGAGCTCTGGTTTGGCCACCGTGCTGATCTTCGTCTCGCACGCGTCTGGGGTTCCCTGGCCTCCGTGTGGTACACCGAGGACCAGCAGGGATCCAAGGTCTCCCCTCGGGGTCGCTTGTGTGCCTTCATCGGCATCTCCCCGCGGTCGAAGGCCTGGCGCTTTTGGGACCCCACTCGCCGTCGTGTCATTGAGTCCCGTGACGCGCTGTTTTTTNAGTCTCTCACATACCGTGATCTGACTTCGATCACAGCCCTTTCTGCAGCTCATGTCCCTTCCTGTGAGGGTCCTCGGCGGATGGGGGAGACTTCTCCGCCAGCGACCATGTCTCGTGAGGCTGATGTGTCCGCTCGAGTCCCCTCTCGATCTCCAGCACGTGATGATCCGGCTATCATTGCCGTTGGTCCAGAGATCCCGCCTGTTCAGCCTGTTTCACACCCCACAGGTACCGCTGCTCGCACGCCTCCTCCTGCATCACCACCTGTGTCTAGTGGCACCCCTGCTCCGGCGTCTGACTCAGCCCAGCCCACTCCTGTCCCTACGTTGGCTGACACTCCTGTCTCAGTATCCGGGCCAGCCTTGCCCGCTGTCACCCCCAGCTCACTGTCCCCCACACACACTTCTCCTCGCACGACATCTCCGGATGCCTCGTCTCAGCCCTCACCAGCTGTGGTCGTACCTGTCCCTGTGGTCGTACCTGTTCCTGAGCCTGAGGTGCGCCCCTCGACCTCCGGTTACTCCCGTGAGCCCGGTGGTCGCCTTCGACCACTGGATTCCGGAGCTCAGCGAGCGTCGGGTCCCGACCCAGGCGTTCCTCTCGCAGCATCGCGAGCGGTGATCCAGGCACGAAGGCCTTAGGCCTGAGTGTCCGCACTGAGCTTTCAGAGGTACACCCAGCGTGCCCCATAGGGCACGACCTGGTCACTCGCGAGTTCCATATCGCCTGTGACGCAGCAGCTGATCTCGTGGCCGTCAGGCCTGACACTGAGGCGTGTGCACTTGCCACGCAGAATTCCCCCTCTATGGCGCCCGACCCGGGCACATTGAGGGAGGCTTTCGCATTGCATGATGCTGATGCCTGGCGAGGTGCTTGCGTGGATGAGCTTCGCGCTATCCGAGAGCACAGAGTCTACGAGCTGGTCGACCTCCCCCCTGGGAGGAAGGCGATTCAGGTCAAGTGGGTCTTTCACAAGAAAGTGAAGCCGGATGGATCACTGGAACGCTACAAGGCCCGCTTGGTCGTCAAGGGGTTCTCTCAGATTGAGGGAGTTGACTACACTGACACCTTTACCCCTGTCGGCCGCATGACCTTAGCTCGAGCCCTTGGCGTAGTGGCTCAGCATGACTGGGAACTACACCAGATGGATGTGAACAACGCGTTCCTCCATGGCTCTTTGGATGAGGAGATCTACGTGGCTCAGCCACCAGGCTTTGAGGACGGTAACAAGGTCTGGCGCTTGCGCAAGTCCTTGTACGGCCTCAAGCAGTCTTCACGGTGTTGGAACCGGAAGATCACTGGCACCTTGACTCGCGCAGGATACATACAGAGCGAGGCAGACCCCTCACTTTTCATCCTACCGACACCCGAGCGGTTCACCGCCATCTTGGTCTATGTTGATGACCTTCTGATTGCGTCTCCGTCCCTGGACGCCGTGAAGGAGGCCAAGGCTGTCCTGCAGACCGCCTATAGGATGAAGGACCTCGGTCCTGCATCGGTGTTTCTTGATATGGAGATCGTGCGAGATCGCAGACATCCAACACTGTTGCTGCATCAGGCCCGATACGCACGAGTCGTGGGGGAGCGCTTTAGCGATCTCCTTGGTGCAGTGCCCACTGCTTCCACACCCCTCACACCTGATGGGCAGGATGCCCTGAAGGTGGATGACCCTACACAGATGGGGGAGACAGTGGACGTGACCTTGTACCTCCATCTTATCGGATCTCTGATGTACCTGGCCACTACCACGCGTCCTGACATCGCGTTCGCAATCAACCTCCTCGCTCAGTTCTCGCAGGCTCCACGTGCGAGAGCTCTTCACGCGGCTGTGCGAGTGGTACGGTACGTGGTCTCCACGCCGTATCTCGGAATCTGCTTTCGTCGGCAGTGTTCGGTGGTCCTTGACGGCTACACTGACAGCGACTGGGCTTGGAGCCCTGACGGGCGCAGTCGCACTGGCTACGTGTTTCTGCTCGGTGGTACCGCTTTGTCTTGGCAAAGCGGGAAGCAGGGCTGCATCGCACGTGGCTTGTCGGAGACAGGTATGTGGCTTTGGGGGCAGGGCCTGCTGAGGCAGTTTGGCTGCAGCGCTTGTTTCTTGAGCTTGGGCAATCAGTACCCGCCATTGTGCTGCGTTGCGACAACCAGAGTGCTCTTGCCATTGCGGAGAACTCTGGTGTTTTTCATGCTCGTACAAAGCACATTGCGGTTGAGCATCACTTCGTTCGTGATCTGGTGGAGCGACGCGTGATCTCCATCATGTGGGTTGGCACTGACTTGCAGCGTGCTGATTTCTTGACAAAGGCACTTGCCCGCGGACAGTTCCTGGTGGCCATTCGTTCTCTTGGGCTTCGCCCCGTGCGTGACAGTGGTTGAGTGTGGGATGTACGTTTACGTCTCATCTGTCTGTGTCACCCACTATGTGGTTGTACCAGTGTTGCACGCGTATGGACATGCGTACCATCGGGTCATGGGGGAGTGTTGTGCTTTGTAACATTCCTGTACAGTTTACTGTGACCACTCGGCCGTGTCCATACTCGTGCCGATCCCTGAGGCAGGCGGCCCTGGTGACACCGGCGCGACGACAGGCGGCGGACCACCCGCTTGGAGCTGACCGACCACTGTTCCAGAGCCCCAGATGTCACCGGGACTCTTTGCTGTGCCTTCTACGTCTTGCAGGCGCCTTTCGGCGGACTGGCCATGAGGCCTATTTGCATGTTTTTGCATTGTATGCTCACTGTCAGTCGATGGATGCATGCATGTGACCAGTCGCTGCGTCCGTCTTTTGATTCTGCACGTCTAGGTTTAGACGACGTAGCATTCTGACATATGTGCGCAGAGTTACGGCCAAAACAGTGGTTTTGGGCCGGTTTTAGGACAGCTCTTGGACTGCCGCGTGCGACACCCGCCGTGCGCCGCGGCAGGTATTTATGCCTTGGACCTGCCATTTGTCATTTCTCTCTGCATATGCTATATTGAAGCATTCTGACACTGTGTCTTGTGTCTCCTAGCCAAACCCTTGCCGTCGTGTGTACGACCTGTGAGTGTCGTCACCGTCTGACCAGGCACTGACGCCCGGTTAGCGGCTGTGTTGCTAGGAAGCTTCTACGCACTTCCTCAGAGCTCGCTATCCGAGCCCACCCATCGATGTGGGGCTCGTCGGTGGCCACTCAAAATGCAAGGGTAATAACCCCTCCTAAGTCTCACAAGCCCTAAACAAACGTCTAGGCCTAAATTATGTCAGACTAAACTATCACTACTTCACAAGTAAGACAAAACTAGGCCACCGTGCCAACGCAGCTCAAACATGCACGAGCATCGAAGTCGACTATTTTTAGACAAGGTATGAGCACTCCAGGAGGGAACTCAACACACGTGAAGACGGCTTGAATGTACCCGGCGGCTGCTGGGCAGACTCATGTCTGCTCCCCGAGTCTTCCGTAGCCCCCGCCTCATCAGGGATCTGCACGCCAAAGGACGTGAGCTGAGAGGTCACACTGAGTACATAACATCACTCCCCCATGACCACACGGCAAACAAGTCCATACATGTAGTAGCACTAACGCGAACAACAGCAAAAGAGCAACGATGAGAAACAACAATGAACACAACAAAAAGGGCAGAGTCTAGTCCATGGCACAGGCAGGGTGCAATCATACAGAATGAGCAGCCAGTAGAATCTTTGTATGGCTAATGGCCTTTGTCAGAAAATCAGCACGCTACGAGTCCAAACCACATGACCTGAATCTTACCTTGATCCACCAAGTTTCGGATGCAGTGGTATTCGACGTTTATGTGCTTCGTGCGTGCACGAAACACACCGGAGTTTTTTGTGATGGCCTTTGCGCTCAGGTTGTCACACCGAAGCACAACGAGGGGCATGGACTGACCTAGCTCACGCAACAGACCAACCACACACTCTTGGTCGTACCAGCACCCTGAGCCACATGCTTTCCTTCCGCAGTTCTAGGAGCAATGCAACCCTACTTGGCACGCCATGAGACGGTTGTCCCCCCAATGAGAAATATGTATCCGGTGCGACTCTTGCCGTCCGGGCTCCACGCCCAGTCATTGTCAACGTATCCTTCGAGGACCACTGAGGTCTGCCCTCAGTAGTGAAGTCCCATGCCGGCAGTGGAAAAAACGTATCGCACGCACCAGACTCTAGCCTCAAGGACCCGTATGCGCTGCGCCCAAGAGAACTGTGCCAGTAGTTTGACCGTGAAAGCAACGTCTGGCCGTGTCGTGGCCAGGTACATAAGCGAGCCAACGATCCACGGGTACATGGTCACGTCGACCAGTTCTCCCAGTTTTGCTGGACCATCGACCTTCAGGGCATCCTATCTGTATTGTGTGATCAAGGTGGACGCCGTGGACACACCGCAGAGCTGCTCGGCAAAACGCTCCCCTAGAGTGAGGACGCATTGCTCCTGATGGACCAAGAGCGTCCAACAAGTGCGATCACAGACAATGTGCATGCCCAGAAACACTGCGGCCTCTCCCAGCTCTTTCATTTTGTATGTTGATTGTAGCACACCCTTGGCTGTTTCGACAGCCTGCCCATCTAGTGAGGCGATGAGAAGGTCATCAACGTAGACTAGGATGGCCGAAAAGGGCGCAGTGGTCTGGGAAAAGAAAAGCGATAGGTCTGCCGCGCTCTGGACATAGCCCGCTTGCAGGAGCGTGCCAGTGATCTCCTTGTTCCAACATTGAGGCGACTGCTTCAGGCCGTACAGTGCTTTTTACAGTCGGTACACATGACCGCTGCCATCCTCAAACCCTGGGGGCTGGACCATGTAAATCTCTTATTCTAGTTACCATGTAGGAACGCATTGTTGACGTCCATCTAGTGGAGTTCCCAGTCATGCTGGGCCACCTGGCACAACAGACCCAAGGCCGCAATCGTGCGTCCAACTAGAGCAAAGGTCTCAGTGAAGTCAATCCCTTCCACGTGGGAGAATCCCTTTACAATCAACCTTACTTTGTAGCAATCAACAGTGCTTTCCGGCTTCAGATTCTTTCACAAGACCCACTTGGCTTGAACGGCCTTTCATCCGGGCGGCAGGTCTACAAGATCGTAACCCCATGTTCCTTGATAGCCGCAAGCCGAGACTTGCATGTTGCACATAGTGTGTTGGGATCTGGTGTCACTCCCACTATACTGGGGTCTAGGGGCGCAACATCTCCACCGTGCGTGGCCAAGGCATAGGCCGCACTCAGAGGGCCAACGGTGATGGTGGACTCTTCAGACTCCATCGCAAGTTGAAACTCGTGAGCAAGGAGAGTGAGGCCTGTATCACATCCGGGGTGAACTTTAGTGAGCCTTTGCGCATTGAGACCCAAGGTCTTCGTGCCTGGTTCCTCGGTACGCACGCTGTGAGAAGGACGCGGTCGAAGGCGTCCACCCTCACCTTGCCGGTATGACTCTGGTGATGGTGCAGCTGGGGAAGGTGGTGGACACTCGTCCGACACAAAAATGACTGGTGAAGTGCCGGGTGACGCCGGTGTGTCGAGTGGGCAGACAGAGGGTGAGGATGACACAGGCGACGCGATTGGTGACATAAAGTGCACGAGTGGTGGAGGCAACGTAGGTGACACCAGTGACTCTGCAGATGACAGAGATGTAGGAGACACGGGTAGCACGGGTGACGCGAAAGGTGACACAGACTCTGGTATTGTAGGGGATGCTGCTAGAATGGTGGGCGTAAGGAGGACATGCAATGCAGTCAATGCGGGCGGCGTGGACGACGTTGGCGAGTCAGCTGGTGGGTGAGACAGACCAGTGGCATCAAGGCTGACCGAAACAACATCATCGGTCAACCCACCGTCCTCTACGCATGGAATCGTACCACACCGAGGGGAATGCGACTATGGGGTGCCTCTTGCGGGCGTATCTCTAAAGGAGAGATGCTCAAACAATAGGGCATCTCGTGACTCGACAATGCTATGCCAACTGGGGTCCCAAAACCGCAAGGCCTCGGAACGTGAAGCAACGCCTACGAACACGCAGACGTAGCCTCCAAGGGAGAATTTGGACCCTTGCTCTGCTGGTATGAACCAGACGCAAGCAAGCAGCCTCCACACCCATGCAAGCCGGAGGTCGACAAAACATTTGTACCACATTTGGTACGATGTGTGTGTGTGTGTGTGTGTGTGTGTGAGTGTGTGTGTGTGTGTGTGTGTGTGTGTGTGTGTGTGTGTGTGTGTGTG
>SZWC01001631.1:47541-88341 GCA_023375785.1 Penium margaritaceum
CCACCCCCCCCCCCCCCCCAAACTGTCGACAAACCCCCTAGTCAAAATGGGGGCTTTGGCAGGGTCATCGCGAGCTCACAAAGCGGTTTTGCCGCCAAACTCCTCTTGCGAGCTCGTGATGACGCGCGAAATTTGACTCCGCCTTCCAAGTCACAGTCCATGTCAAATATGTTGAACACATGAAATAAATTATAGCAGTGTCCGTTTTGCTGGAAAAGCGAGAAGCATGGGCATCGCTTTTATGTCGTTTTCGACTATAGACAGCACAGATCTATCGACCGAAATGATAAGTACATTCTGGAGTGCGTCCAAATCATTGCCCAACGTGATTTTCTGTGAGTAACCAACACTTGTTGGCTGGGATGCGATGACGTTCTCAGTCAAACTTGGACATGAGGTGGTTGCAGGAGACATGCTCGTGAGAGTTCCTAAAAATGGGGAGGGGGCAAGTAGATGTTTTGGGACAACGATGCGGAAGTGGCTACGGGGCTGGAGAGAAAGAAGTTCAAGTTGGAATGTAAGGGGGCATGTAGTAGCATCTATATGTACCCTCTACACTATGTCATTGTCGAAGTTCTTAGAGTGGCGATCATGGCTTCCATAAAGCTTTATACCATCCGTTTCATAGTGGGAGATTGCCATCTCGGACTTCCTATAGGGAGAGTCAATACTTTTGCATCTCCACATACCTTTTCCATTTCCCACGTTTCTCACTTCTGAAGGATCCAGAACAATGGGATTGGTACCCCAATCTCGTGCTTGTGCATGATTCTTCTTCTCCGGAATGTCAAAGATTTCATTCATTAAACATTTACTGATTATCATCATCACGTGCGAGGCATGCCAAGCATTTTTTCACCAGGACTATCCCTCCCTCTACAATCTCTTTGTCAAGGGATTATCAATGGCCAAGCAAGGAGAGGGAATGGCAACATGTTCTCTCTACACCATCCGCTATGTATGGAGGGGGGAACGGCAACTAGCCACCGTTCACTCTCTTATCTCATTTTGTATCTCTCACTCCCTCCCAACATCATTGTTCGCTTCTACGGCGAGGAGGGGGGGTACGACTTTGAGGGCTCAAGGCCACAGGCCTTGGCCCTCATGTTTTCATCGCATCCTGGGTGCCAATATAACTGCCGGCACGCTAAAGATAGCTGAGTAGATGGCAGTCAGTGAGGTGACCAGCTGTTAGCTACCCAATCGGTTGCTTGTTAGGCTAGCCTGCGGCCAGCCTCTTGTTAGCCTCCAGTTCATGATCATTGTGAAAAACGTGAGAGGGCCAAACCGTCCTACCTACATAACGTTCCTCACCACTTCTCATACAAGTTTCCAATTAATACACCACCCTCCTCACAAAAGTGAGGGGTGATTGAGCACCAACCCGCGCCGCAGCAAGGGTTGGCCGGCGACGAGGAATTTTATGGCAGTCGACTAGCTGCCAGCTTGCCGGCTGTCGCCTGTTTTTTGGTCGGGTGATCGGTCAACCATCGGCCGGCCAAAGCCAGACATGTTTTTTGTGAGCATGTTGACGTGCACGTGGACAACTCCCACATGACAAGGGAAGTGCTTGGGGACGACCACTGAATGACAAGCCCCAAAGAAGAGCACGATGAAGACGACGTCAATGGGGATCGTGACCACAATCATCACTGAAAGACGAACTCAAGCCAATCGTTAGAAAAAGACACTCCATCCGTCAAACAATAGGAAGGTGTCAATAGCAATGATGCTACCGGAGACCAAGGGCACCAAAAGCAGCCACACAGGACGTTCATGCAAGCATGAGCTGGACAATGTCATTTGCAATTTTCTGCACTTGTCTTAAGCTTATTGAGGTAGCTGTAGAGGCGACATAGTGACTCAAGACCAGCATCAACGGTGGAGGTGCAAAACATACCGTAGGAGTGGAGGCAGACCCCCTTCCTATGACTTGGTCATGCTGGGGTGTTTCTACACCCCCTCAAGCATCGCCACATGCGACAACTTCCTATAAAAATGGGTCTCCTCAAAGGCATGTACGTGAATTGTACCCTCCTTCAGTGGACAAATGTCAAAAAATAGTGCGAGGTCCCTAAGGCTATCGTAGAAGCTCTGAAGGCAATATAGCTAAATCTTGCATTTGCCAACCTGCTAGCCCACCCCAAATCGAGCACAATGGACCTTAGCCGTGAACGCAAGATCCAGCATCTGGCTGGCCACGAGGTAATGCACCGATGTGACAACCTCGACAAGGTGTTGTATAGCATGACTTAGATGCGGGTGCAGCAGCAACTAGAATGCACCACAACTTCTAGTTCCACCTCTACTAGCAGCAAGGACTTACTTACCCCGATGAGATCAAGGTCGGTTATGAATACGCCCATCCTCCACAACATGTAGACATCCGAAAAGAGCGTGACGCTAACAGACAAGCAAAATCTCATGGACCAGGATTTTTATTTCATTAGAGGTCCACTCGGATAGTGGGATGACCTTTCCACAACGTGACTTACACAAGGGCTCTTTACGTACGTGGCGAGGGAGTGGGGTGTGTAGTGGCCATACCTGGGATGGCTCTCCATGTTCTGGGAGGAGTTTGTGCTATCATGCACAAGAAGTATGCCTATTGCGAGGAGGCACAACGGGATTTCCATAAGCTCAAGGACTTCAAGAACTTGGGTGGCTTGCTAGATTCCGTATTGAGAAAGTTCACCGCTCTCGTGGAAGAAATCAAGAACTTCACCAAGGGCGGTGTGTTTGAGACAAAAAGTATACCCAGAGTAGTCTCTGCTTGAGTACTTGCGTGGTAGTCTTGCGAGGAAGAAGCTAGAGGACAAGATCACCATGATGGGCACGAGCCAGACCTGGATAAGATGAAGGTCGTTGCATGTCCAGATGAGTGAAATTCATTTGATGAACCCAAAGGACGCATTGGATACACGACCAAGCACGTATACACAACAAGGTCGTGACATGCACATGGATTCTATAGGGGGTGGAGGGACAGGCGGGATGCAAAGTGGGGCTAAGGATAAGGAGCCTATAAAACCCTCAGTTAAGAAGACTGGCGGGAAGAAAGCCTCTAACCTAAAGCACAGTCATGACAAGAATGAGTTGTAGGCTTCATGTAAGTATCACGACTCAACCTTTCACGAGGGACTCTGCCACAATCGTATGCAGCATGTTGGTGGTGGACAAGAGGGCATGACACTGGCTGTAGCTATAGCACATGGCAGGGGTGGTGCCAGGGGGCCGCGGATAGGGCCATGGATAGGGCCATTGCCATAGTATGGGCCCGGCCATGCGAACGAACAAAGGGGCTGTATGGATTTCCGCACCCATGGTTGAAGTTAGAGGAGACCCATCAAGGGGAAACTGATCACGAGTGTGGATTCATGCTTTTTAATGTGGATGTGAAGCATTTTATTCTTTTTGAGTTGAAGCCTTAATGTTTTTCTCCATTCTCAGTGAACCACACACCACCCTTGCTGATTTTCATTATCCATTAAACCTTACGTGTTTGGACGGGATGCACCATTAAACTTGCTTGATGGTAGCAAAACCAAGGAGTATGCAAAAACAACGCAATGAATTTATTGAAGAAAACTCCCTCAAACCAATGAGTGCCATCACGTTTAGAATACACTTTCTTGATAGTTTTTACCATATCGACTTTAAGCATTAGAGGGCACTTCCTAAATTGACACGTAGCCACAAGATTTGGACTCAAGTAGATGAATCGTGGGAGTTATGTCGTCTGTTTACCACAAACTTGTATTGCCATAATGGACCATTCTCACTTAGAAGACTGGGTGTAACATGACAACGTAGTTCAAAGGACACTTAGCTAGTGCTCCTGTGAGCGCAAGCCATGCAATTCATTCCGGATTAACCCAACCTTAAAAACCAATCATCGACAGCATGCCAAGCCAATCATCGTTAGATTTAAGGATTCTAGCTTTTCATTCAACGCATCCCATGGCACCACTCAAAAAACATTTTTTCTCAAAACTCATTCTGGGCTACGAGACATTATTATGATTGAAAATGGCATTGAAACAGTTACTCCTTGTTGATCGGGCAATGGCAACAAGAGAATGCAGTAAAATGCCTATCAATGGAGGGGATGGACTGGCTATGGGCCGACAACCCACCCGTGAACGCCTTCCAACCGGCAGCAACTAGCTAGCTCACGCATCCACTTGCTCTCTTGCTCGCTCTCCACCCACCCATTGCGTTGACAAGCTAGGAAACAAATACGCCTTGTTATGGCAATTGAAAACGGCGCCTGAGCTGGATCACTCGCTTGTTTGCTATTTTGGCTAGTAGCCCGACGGGCTCGCTTATTCGCCCGGCAGGCCCACTAGCGAGGGGCAACAGGTGAGGGCCGCCCACGAGGGTATAACAAGGGCCGATTTCCCATGGCGGGTATGGCGAGGGGTGGTCCAATATCTCTCGCTCATCTTAGGCACCAATGGTGCTAGAAAGGGAGAGATGAAGTGGCACTCCCCTCTCCTCCCTCCTCTCACGCATCGGAGGTGCTTGAAAGGAAGACAGGGAGTAGCACTTCCCTCTCTCCCGTCCTCTTAGGCACCGACGGTGTTAGAAAGGGAAGGAGGGAGTGGCACTCCCCACTCCCCCTCCTCTCAAGCGTTGACAATGCTAGGAAGGGACAGAGGGAGCGGCACTCCCCTCACCCCCTCCTCTCAAGCACCAATAGCGCTAGAAAGGGAGGGAGGGAGGGGCACTCCCCTCTCCCCCTCCTCCCAGGAACCAATGGAGCTAGAAAGGGAGAGAAGGAGTAGCACTCCCCTCTCATCCATCCTCTCACATAACAACGGCACAAGAAAGGGAGAGCGGGAGCAGCAATCCCCTCTCCTCCCACCTCTTAGGCACCAACGATGCTAGAAAGGGAGAGAGGGAGCGGCACTCCCCTCCCCCCCTTCTCACGGGCACCGACAACACTAGGAAGGGATTGAGAGAGAGCGACTCCCCTCTCTCCCACCTCTTAGGCATGGACGACGCAATAAAGGGAGAGAGGGAGCGGGAATCCCCTCCCCCCCATCCTCTCATGCGTCGATGACACCAGAAAGGGAGATACGAGCAAAAATCCCCTCTCCCCTTCCTCGCAGATGCCACGAGTGAGAAGGAGGAACCAAAGCTTCCTCCTCGCTCTTCTCTTAGGCGCCAATGGCATTGGAGACGAGATGGACCACCTCCCCCCTCATCGCCAACATGTGTAAAGAATCAATAGCTTTGGAAAAGGTAACTGATGTACGGAGTAGCAAAGTTGGTGGAGCTGACGAATCAAGGGTGGGAGGTTGTGGTCTCGACCCTCGACACAACAAGTTGGACAAAAACCCCATACAATCCTCACTCAGACAGTAAGCCCCACCCGCCCCTACATCGGAACGATAAGCCCCATCCGCCCCTCTGCCAGAACAATAAGCCCCATCCATCCTTGCATCAGAACGATAAGCCTCGTTCGCCCCATTCACACAGACACGAGTTTACAGGTGTAGAAAACCATTGATGTACCCCTCTTGTTTGTCAAAAGATAGCATGTCGATGTCGCATAGATGCAACGTCAACATGCTGACATCACCTTTTTAACCCGATCGTCACAAACTCCTCAATGGAAGGGTTTGTTGTTTTTTGGAAGTGGATTTCACGGAATTTGCATGGGGGGTCCGAGACTCCCCATGCGTTGAAAGGGAACCTGCTGGGGCCCGCGGTAGCGAGGCTCAGCAGGTGCCCGCACAAAAAGAGCATTTGTCTATAGTTTGTATTTCAAATGAGGGTACAAAGTTGAACGATACATAAACTAAAACAAAAAGGGATTTTTTACTCCCCACCGATGGAGCGTGCATTCCTACGAACGCCCGTTGGGAGGAATCCCCGACGAAGTCTCTCTCCCACTCCCCCTCGCCCCTCGGCAGCCCACCGGCCGCCCATTCCATCACATCCCTCAATCGCAAGGGCCTTGATCGGCGGGCGGGTGGGTGAGTAGGTGGGCTGCGAGAGGTGGGGGGAGGGAGGGTGGTGCGGCGATTGACGAAGTGCCTACCGACGGAAGTCGGTCGGAAATCTCCCCCCCCCTCCCACCCCTCAGTGCTATCGCGGCCCTCCATCGCGATGTCCGCGGTCGGGGGCTGCATTCTAGCATGGCATGCACAATTTTGCCATGCTTAAGCAGTGACATGCGTCGCTGTTTGGGCTTGGCGAAAACGGCAGGGCGGATAGGGCTTATTGCTACTGGGCAGGGGCGAACGGGGCTTATTGTTCCAACGAAGGGGTTTATAAGTCCTATTGTTCTGACAAAGGGGTGAATGAGGCTTTTTGTTCTGATGGAGTGGTATATGATGGTCACGGGTGACAAAATAGGGGGATGAACATTTTCACCGTAATAGGTTTTTTCCCGGGCCACCCGTCGGTTGATCAACAGAAACCACAAGCTTGTCGTCTGAGACCGGTTGGTTCCACGCAAACAGGATGGCAGGTTCTCCATTTTGGTATCCATACCGGATGTCGTAAAAATCAGTTTCAAGCTCAAACTGAGCCGCGAAGTTAAAAAAAAAATCTATTCGTGCCATTAGCACTGGAGGCGAGGACGATTTCTTTGATTAAGCCAAAATTTGACCATGACAATTATGGGTTCGGTGCCGTGATGTGGGGAAAAGCTTCGATTGAGCTCTATAATATTTTTCATTTGATGAAATATTCTAAAACTCCATTTCCCTTACATGAAAAAAGAAACACAACAAAACAAGGCTCCAATGTTTCACTAAGGTGCACATGGGTACATGGTAACGTATGCATGTTTGGTTGGAAGCAGGACCCAAAAATAATGAATGAAAATGAAGTGGGAAAACATGTTGAAAATTCAATGTTCAATTTGTAATCTTAAATTGGACGCTTTGGTTTGGAGCCTATGAACCTCCTTGTCTCCTCTTCAAAGCACTTTCAAATGTGATTTTTTCCGAAAGGATCCCGTGGAATTGCAATCTTAAAACAACATTTTAAACTAAACACATGTATATTCTCATGTATTCTACTCATTTTTGCCGCATAGATTTTCTCCATGGAGCACGCCTTGCACGTTCATTGTATCCATCAATGTTTTAATGTCCGTGTACATTTACATGCATCCCTTTCTGAATGTTGATGAGTACATTTGGACTCAGGTATCAAACATATCCATTATATGTAATACTTCCTTCATATACTTATGATTCGTCCATCCCATGTCAATGATCCATTGCGACATTGTCTATGACCAACAGTTGTAATTTCAATATAGACCATACTTTGTTTGCACTACTATTGGGATTATCTTGTGTTTTCAAATATTTTCTCCTTCCTTGATACATAGATTCAACATTTTTCTATTGTGGTAAATTTTGAGTTGGATCCGGGTATAAAGCTTCAAATATCTTGGAGGAAGTAAAGGTTGGTTCCCCTCTCATTCGTCTTGCATCCAGAGAATGATGCAGTTGAATGAACTCGTCGCTTTGACAAGTCCGGAGGGTCAGAGAGAATCAAAGTTAGTACACCTAAGCAAATCGACCCTGTCGAAAGTTATTGGTCTACTTCATGTGTCTTACACAGACACAAAGTAGCCATCGCATATTGGTAGGTTGGCGGACATTCAAAAAACAGGTCCACGAACCGATAACAAGAGTTTACTACGTAACCCAAAAAGAGAATCGGTCATTTTCCTAGTAGACCACAAGGTGTCGTTTTCAAAAGGAACAAGTTCTTCCATGAGATGGAACTCACATTTGGAATGCAAAAAATGGAAGTTTCTACACCGTTAGAAGTTAAGCACCGCTTGCGCGTAAGTTTTATTTATCGGCCTGAACTTGTGGGGTTTTCCATGGTGAAAATACCCGAAGTGGGTGACCGCTAAAAAAGCCACGACATAGCTCAATGCATGTTGTTCATGCGCCAAACAAAAATTTTCATGCGAAATGACCATTGTACCATGCACCGGATTAGAAAATGACAACAGTGATGTGAATTGAGATGAATTCTCCGTTGAACAAAGTTAAAGGCACCGGACGTGCTACGACCACTCAACCACTTATATATTTCTTGCAAAAACAAAAAATATACGAGCTACACAAAAGGAGTGTCGATTGCACGTTTATATGGGAATCAACCATTGTAGCGGGAGGGCCAGTTCGGCCCTCCCACCTCGCGATAGCGAGGGGGTGGCTGCAAGCCACCCCTCGCTATCGCGAGGGCTGGCCGGTGGCCAGCCACCCGCTGGCTACCGGCCGGCCGGCGGCCGACCGGCTGGGTGGCCGGCGGCCGGTCAAGTGGCCGGCCGGCCACCCNGAGCGAGACGACCCTCGCGACCAAGTGTTCGACGGAAACGGCGGCTACGACATAGATAAAACGCCGCCGGCAGCTGCAAGCAGCAGCAGAAACGCCAGAAGGGACTACGGCATCTACGCTTCACCGTTTGAGACGCCGTAAAGTGCGTTAGGAAGCTAGAGAAGAGCTCTATTTTTTGGGGCTTCTTCTCCACAGCCTCTCCTCACATCCAGGGGGCCTAAGGGATTTTTGTGGGACGGGGTGGGGAGTGCCCACCCCCAAACCACCAAGTTTTCCCCTCTTTTCAAGGTTCCCTCCTTCCTTCCTTCAACCAAAAATTGGGACAGCGCTTCTCCCCAAGGCCAGGGGCTCTCAAAGCTTGAGGAAGCTCTAGAAAGAGGGAGGACGACATCTTGAGGACTTTTGGCGGCTTCCCCAACGCCGTCGGCTCAAGGAGGACGCCGCCAAGGGGCGCAAGACGCGCAAAGAAGACTCAAGAGGAGGCCAAGGAAGACAAGAAGACAAGAAGAAGACAAGAGTTAGAAGAAGGATTGGAGGAGTTGCTAGGAATTGTGGAATTCCTCTCCCATTCTTTCTCCTAGCTTTGTGAGCGGTACTCACACCTCTTGTCATTTTCTTGTATTGTAATTTTCTGTTTTCCTAGGTACTAGTGCTTGCCAATCGCCGTGAGTCACGGCTTAGGAAGTCTAGTTCCAAAAATCCACGATCTTGTGCCGACGTGGCGGCCTAGGAAAATAGAATTATAAATTAAAATTGCCTCACCGATCGTGAGAGCAACGCAAAAGGAGGCGAATCCTCCTCGTTGTGGGGTGATCCCCACAACAAGCTTCACGTGCTAGACGCACGAGCGACGGGATGGCAAGTGCCGCACCGTTTAAGGCCAACAAGGGCAAGGTGGTGACGTTCTCACCACGCGCCCTTGGCGGACTCCAAGTTTTGGGAGCCGCCGCCGCGAGCACGGTTGCCAACCCAAAGGCAACCGTACCGCCTAAGGCAACCGTGTCGCCAAAGGCGACCATGCCGCCTAAGGCAACCGACGCCAACCTCGGCGATATCGAGAAGCGTGCGGAGGCCGCAAAGGTGCTCGACGAGCACGTCGACGCGCACATGGGCGACCCCCATGCGACGGACGACGCAATGGAGGAGGATCTTCCGGAGGAGGACCCCCACGAAGAGCACGATGCCGACGATGGCGAAGGCGACGAGGATCGCGACCATCGCCATCGTCGTGCGGCGAACTCGAGCCGATTGCTCGAGAAGGAAAAGGCGCCCGCCGCATCGCCTGAGGCTGCCGACGGCAGCGAGACTGCCGAGAGCAGCAACGGCGCTGAAAGCAGTCACACGGGAAGTTCCCGCGAGAACGAGCCAGACTACGACGCCGCAAAATCGATTCGCGATGGCCGTCGCAGACTTGCGGAGTTTGCTGCTGAGGCGGCAGGCCGACTGAAGATCACCACCGACGGTGGAGATACGGCACCCCTCGGAGGAATGGGGGCGGACCCCCCTTCCTACGATGTGGCCGCGATGGGACAGGGCAGCGCCCACTCGAGCGTCGTCGCCGACGATAGTCTCCTCCGAAAGGTGGGACTCCTTGGAGGGGTGTACGCGAACCGTACCCTCTTGCAGTGGGTAAGGGTGCACGGACAACGCGAGGCCCTGGAGGCTATCGCCGATGCTCTGACGACATCAGAGCTCAAGTTCGCGTTCGCCAACCTGCTGGCCCACGTCGGGCAGAGCATCACGGACCTTGACCGTGATCGCCAGCTGCAGCGCCTGGCCGCCCATGAGGCAAGCCGCCGATGCAACGACCTCGACAAGGCGTTGCAGAGCGTGACCCAGGTGCGGATGCAGCAGCAAGTGCAGCGTGTCGCAGCTGCGGATGCCACTGCCGGTGGCAGCGACGACCTGCCTACCTCGACGACTTCGGGGCCGGTCATGAACACGTCCTTCCTCCACAGTGTGGAGATCTTCCGGAAGGGCGTGAAGCTGACCGACTGGCTGAACCGCATGGAGCACGTGCTACGTGTCCACAAGGCTCCACTCAGCCAGTGGGGCGACCTTGCCACGACGCGGCTTGAAGATAAACTCTTCAAGTACGTGGTCAAGGAGTGGACTGCGCAGCAGCCGCACCTCGAGTGGCAGCCCATGCCGTGGGAGGCCTTCTGCGCGATCATGCGCAAGAAGTGCACCCAACGTGAGGAGGCGCAGCGCGCCTTCCACAAGATCAAGGACTTCAGGCAGCTGGGCAGCTCGCTCGAATCCTACTTGAGCGAGTTCACCGCACTCGTGGAGGAAGCCGAAAGCTTCACCGAGGGCAATGGGACTCAGACGTTCAAGTACCCAGAGTGCATGCTGCTGGAGTACTTGCGTGATGGTCTCGCCAGCGAGAAGCTGAAGGACAAGACCACCACGACAGCCACTGGCCAAGCTTGGACAAGCTGGAGGGCGTTGCGCGACTACATGAGCGAAGTGTATTCGGCGAACCCGAAACACTACTCTGATGCACGGCCGATCGCGCGTGCACATCAGGGGCGCGACATGCGCGTGGACGCTGCAGGGGCTGGTGGGTCTGCCGGACAGCGAGGCGGGGCCAAGGGCAAGCAGCCTATAAACCTTCCAGCCAAGAAGGCTGGTGGACACAAGGGTCCCAACAACAAGCGCAGCCGCGAGAATGACGAGCTGCAGGCGGCGCGTGAGCGTCGCAACGCAGCCTTCCGCGAAGGACTCTGCCACAACTGCATGCNCGGAAAGGACAACGCCGCTTTACGTTGATTCCGAGTACGGAATTATCACCGACCCGACTCAAAGTTCATGCCAGCTTGTCTGCAATGCAGGTCAAGAGACGTATTCGACAGGGTTGTCGATACTTCTTGGCTCAGCTGCAGAAAGTGGAGGACGACCTAACGGAAGACACGCCACAAGAGATCAAATCTCTATTGGCGGAGTTCTCGGATGTATTCCAAGACCCACCGGCTGGGCTTCCACCAGAAAGACACATGGGCCACACGATTCCGCTGCAACCGGAGGCGACTCCTCCGTTCAGACCCATGTATCGCCTTAGTCCAGCAGAAAGGCGAGAGGCCGAACGCCAAATCAAAGAGTACCTTGCAAAAGGATGGATCGAGCCAAGTAGCTCGCCGTACGGTGCGCCGATCCTTTTTGTGAACAAAAAGGATGGTGGTTTACGCATGTGCGTAGATTACCGGGCGTTGAACAAGCTGACGGTGAAAAATCGATTCCCCTTACCGCGAATTGAGGACCTTTTTGACCAACTCCAAGGCGCAAAAGTATTTTCGTCCTTGGATTTGTCTCAAGGGTACCATCAAATCCGCATCACGGAAGATGATGTGCCCAAAACCGCGTTCCGAACGCACATGGGACACTATCAGTTCCGAGTGTTATGCTTCGGGCTTACAAATGCCCCGGCAACCTTCCAAGGAGAAATGAACCGAACGTTCTCCAAGCAACTCGGACAGTTTGTCTTGGTTTACCTGGATGATATCCTGGTTTTCTCCAAATCAATGGAAGAGCACATAGAACATCTGCGTGAAGTTCTCGCAATCCTTCGGGAACAGAAGTTCTATGCAAAAGTGAGTAAGTGCAAGTTTGCACAAGATGAGCTCGAATACCTTGGACACATCGTCGGCAAGGACGGCATCCGCGTCGACCCACGAAAAGTCCAAGCCGTTGTGGACTGGCCACGCCCCGAAAATGTTGGGCAGATTCGGTCTTTCCTCGGTCTTGCAAACTACTTTCGACGGTTTATGCAAGGGTATTCGACCCTGGTAGCACCGCTAACCAGGCTCACGCGAAAAGACGTGCGTTGGGAATGGACATCTGATTGCGAGAACGCTTTTCTCAAATTCAAAGAGCTTCTCTCCACGGCGCCCGTCCTAGCTCTTCCGGATCCATCGCAAACGTGGGAGGTTCGATGTGATGCGCCGGTAGTTGGACTCGGAGCCGTCCTCATGCAGAACGGTCACCCTGTCGCGTATGAAAGCCGGAAGCTCATACCCGCGGAAACGCGGTACACGACTGGGGATCAAGAGCTCCTTGCGGTAGTACACGCTCTCAAGATGTGGCGTTGCTACCTTGAGGGTGCTGAAGGGGGTGTGACGGTCGTGACCGACCATAATCCATTGGTGTTTTTCCAAACGCAGCCGAACCTATCAAGACGACAGGCGCGTTGGAGCGAATACCTGAGTCGATTCTCGTTCACATGGGAATATCGGCCAGGACGCATCAATGTGGCCGATCCACTAAGCCGACAGCCTGTGGAAATAAAAGCAACCACCGAGATCAGTGGGTGTTTTATGGCCATTGCAACAGCAACCGTACCACCACCGGATCCCCCTGCACCTCTGCGTCAACCACCACGAGAGATTATCCATTACAACGGTTTTGTAAACAGGATCCGGATGGGATACTGCGTGGATTCTTGGTTTCAAGACTCTCGAAATCTGGACAAGTATGGCTTGGTGGAGGCCGCAGGAATCTTCTGGCACGGAGAACAAGTTGTTGTGCCAAACTCGGGAGACCTTCGAGCAAAGGTTATCTCTCAGTTCCACGACCCGCCGGTCGCAGGTCACGTGGGACCCCGAAAGACCGGACAGGCACTCTCGGACCACTATTGGTGGCCAGGATGGAGTGTCGATGTCCGTAAGTATTGCATGACATGTGACCCATGTCTTCGGAATAAGGCTAGTAACAAGAAGCCTGCTGGACTCCTCCAGCAGCTTCCCATTCCTGGGACTCCATGGGAGTGCGTCAGCATGGACTTCATTACTGGTCTTCCGGACACGGCCCGTGGCCACGATGCAATACTAGTGGTTGTGGATCTTCTGACGAAGATGACACATTTCATTCCTACAACCACTGACGTCAACGCAGAGGAGACCGCTCGTCTCTTCTTTGAGGGTGTCGTAAAGTACCACGGCTTGCCGTTGCGCATTATCTCCGATCGAGATCGAAAATTTGCTAGTAAGTTCTGGCAAAAGATGCACGAGTACTTCGGTAGCGAGTCGCAAATGTCGACAGCGTTTCACCCTCAAACGGATGGACAAACAGAGCGCATGAATCGCACTCTGGAGCAGATGCTCCGCATGTACGTGGACCCTGCCATGCATGATTGGGACGAATTCCTAGCACCGGCAGAGTTTGCGGTGAACAACTCGGTGAACGAGTCCACACAGTTCACACCGTTCGTGTTGAACAGTGGTCGGCATCCAGTGGTACCCTCTTCATTGGTGAAGAGTGGGAGTACAGGAGGGCAGGTTCCTTCTGCTCAAGCCTTTGCCGAGCGCATCGACTCCTTGTTACAGGAGGCGAAGGGTCACCTTCAAGCAGCTCGGCAGCGACAAAAGGCATATGCCGACAAAGGTCGCCGGGAGGTGTCGTTTGACATCGGTGACAAAGTGCTGCTTAGCACTAAAAACCTTCGGTTGAGGTCGCCAGGGGCAAGAAAACTTCTACCGAAGTGGATTGGGCCGTTTCCCATTGTGGCACGCATCGGGCCAGTGGCATACCGATTGCTACTTCCGCCGAGTATGAAGATACATGACGTGTTTCATGTGAGCCTGCTGGCTCCATACACGGCAGAAGGAACCGTTCAGCCACCGCCAGCAGTCCTGGCTGCCGACGGCCAATACGAGGTCCTTCGCCTACTCCAGCACCGAGAGCGTACTCTTCGGTCGCGCGTTGTCAGGGAGTACCTCGTTCATTGGGCCGGTTGTGGACCTGAACATAATTCATGGGAGCCCGAATCTCGGTTGCCCACAGGGGTGGTCAACGAGTACTGGAGCGAGCTTGCAGCTCGCACAGATCGACGCGTGGCAGGAGGTACCACCTGAACGCGGAAAAGTGAACAACATTCCCACAGGGCAGCAGTCATGGACAGCGACCATAGGAGGTTGGGGACGCCCAACATGGTTGTCGCGCGGACGCTCCAGCCTAAAGGGGGGAGGCCGCTAGCCGTGCTGACCGACAAGCTGCAGCTTAGGTCCAAGTGCCATGCACGTGTTCATGTTTAGCTGGTGATTGAAATTATTAATTTNTGTAGCGGGAGGGCCAGTTCGGCCCTCCCACCTCGCGATAGCGAGGGGGTGGCTGCAAGCCACCCCTCGCTATCGCGAGGGCTGGCCGGTGGCCAGCCACCCGCTGGCTACCGGCCGGCCGGCGGCCGACCGGCTGGGTGGCCGGCGGCCGGTCAAGTGGCCGGCCGGCCACCCGCCGGCGAGCCATCGGCCGCCGATCGAGCTGGTGGCTCGATCGGCGGCCAAGAGGCCACGAGGGCCTCGAGGGCGAGGCCTCGTGGCCTCGTGCCCTCGCCCCCCCTCGCCCTCCTTGCAAAACGAGCAAGAGAGGACGAGGGATAGGGGGAGCGAGGGTGAGGTTAAAAACTACTGGCGCGAAATCGCCAGCGTGCCTCGCACGCGACGATTTCGCACCAGGACGACAAAAACGTAAGTCGAAGTTCGTTTGCGACGAACTTCGACAGAATATAATCGGAATAACTCGTGCGAACACACGAGTTCGAGGTAAAAACCCCCGGTTTGGGTCCCAAAACCAGGGGTTTGGCTAAAAACGGAAATGGGCCTCCGGAGACTCGAAATATTCGAGTCTCCCTGCTCTGGGTCGTTGATGACGATTTCCCCTCAGTCTCGCGAAGGGGGTAAACCCCTGACGCGGACTGAGAACGCCATTCGGCGAACTCCGACGACGACTTCAGAGCAGGAGCTGGAGATCCGGCCCGTTACAACCATGTTATCAACGTAGGTGCCGATTGGACTACTGGCAACTACACACGTGTTGGTTGCAAAAGTTGTTTTGGTGTCGAACACACCAGTGAAAAAGTGCCAGTTGCACTTAAGTCACGGATGCCGGGAGCATCCGCGATGCTAGTGCCGAACGCACCGCTCATGGTCTATAGAGGTATGACCAAAACAAATGGAGAATGAATTTCCATATGGGTTCTGAGTGCACTAGAGATGTTGGATAAGTCATCTCTGGATGGATTTAAAACAAACCAAGAACGTGAATGCTGATCGCACTCAAAACACAACTGCAACGTTGGAAATCCATGCGTGATAGTCGATTGACAAGTGCCGATAGCACCTAGAAAATGACCAACATGGAAAATGCAAGTGTAGCACTCACGCAAGTGCCAAACACACGATTACCATGGTGTTAAATGTATGGCCGATGAGTGTGTCAGTTAAATTATTGAAACAAGCATAGAATGCACCATTCTCATAAACAAAGATTGCATGATTGAAAGAAGCTACGGGTTACACTTTTGTCATGGGTGCCGAATACGCCAATGATGTTTCTATTGAATGCGCTATGGCCATGAGCTATGATTAGACTAGATATGCTAGTGTCGATGGTACAAAGCACGTCATGATGCCGATTGCAATTGTAACATGGGTGCTGATCGCACCCCGTCGTACCAACTAGCACAAACTAGCCAACTCGTTGCCTCGTCATGCTAGCCTGCGGTAGACCAGCAATTGAAAGCATGTGATGTATGCCCAGAGAAGTTCTATGGACAAGTGCATCAGCCGGATTATTCTAAGAAACGGAAACACGTCATTTGACATTTTCAAGACATCTCGACGAGGTCCAAGATGGTCATATTGTCAAATTCTTCACACGAAGAACTGGCAAGCATGGCCAGAGACAATCACAGTACCGGTCGTCACTGACAATGACGACCATGGGAAGTGATAAAACTTCTCCCAACAGATAGCAGTACAGATAGGTGCTTATGAAAGAAGAATGAACCAATTTTAAACAAAGAAATTACATATGTGACGAGGACGACTTCCCCAGATTTGGACCATGCTAAAGGTGGACGAACTCGTTTGTATCCATCGGTGGAACGTGTTAGAAAAGCCTAGTCTGCTTAGCACCAGTTCCAAAATATGCATGGCCTGGATTACCTCAGGAGTCAGAGTGCATGAACAAGTGTTGGAGACAACCCACTTTCTTGTGGATCATGGTATGCAATCCATGCCATTTTACTTCAGCCACGTGAAATTGGGTACATTGCATGTGTGGAAAATGTGCACGACATGCACAAAAAACTGATCCGCTATGTGTTGGTGCGTCGACCACAACATCCTGTAATGGATACGTTAGACGGATGAATGATCACAATGGGCTTGTGATACTTGAAAAAAATGAGGATATCACCTCGTGTTTTGGATAGAAATGGCGATGCAATTTCACCAAACAAGTGGTTTGGTGAGCACAAGACGTGTGCTACAACAGTCACACCTCCCATTGCGCTAGAATGTTCAGAGGTAAATACAATCATTTCATCACTTAGCTTGCGTCATAACTATGTCGTGAGATGTTTAACAGACCTGGTTTGTTAGCGCACCGATTTAATCCTCGAGGATTGACATCGCGCTGCTTGTAGACGGCGTGTATTGGATGCATCTTTATGTTTCATGTTTTGTGCATAAATTTTCATGGCTGATGCAATCATCGCTCCATTATTGAATGTGTCAAGACGGCTCCATCTGCTCCATCGGCTCCATCAAAATTTTCAGGTAAGGTGCGTGCACGTGGCGGACTAGAGGACAAGAACTGCTCTATCTATGTTGTACAAGACCCTCGAGCCCCAACGGGATTAAGCTCTACCCCTTCTAGAAGGAGGTATGACCCCGAGTCCGTTCTCTCATGGCGGCACCATCGCCTTAGGCGATCATCGGCAGGAGGGGTATGCAACGGAACCAAGTGCACCTTTGACAACGGTCGCAGTCAGCAGCCTCATCAGCCTCATCGGCCTCAACAAAGCAGAGTACCAGCAAAGTAGAGAAGACGAGCAACCGCCGAAAATGGCGGATCCGACTCAAGCCCGCCCTGAGGCGGGTATGTCCATATTCACGGGGACAGGGTTTCCCTTGTGGAAATAGCAATTTGAGATTGTCATGAACGTGCGTGGCTACCTCGACATCCAAAAAGGGACCCAGACAGCACCCGTCGATGCGACGGTGACGACGTATGCGGCTGACCTTCCAGCATGGACGATGAAGAACAACATTGCTCTCGCCATTCTTGTGACGTCCAACAACGAGACTCAACACTCCCACATCACAGGATCCACATTGGCTACTGAGGCCTATGCAAAGCTCTCACGCGTGCATCAATCAAACGCCCTAGCAAACGGACTCTTCATTTTCCAAAGGTTGATGTCGATGAGGGTGAGCGGAGGAGAATCGATACTCGCATTTTTGCAGTCGTTTGACAACGTGAAGTAGGAGGTCCAGCAAATGGAGTGGAATCTCGACTCCAACATGCATGCCATGATCCTTCTAATGGCGGTGCCGGAAAGCTGGGGGTCCTTGATCACTGTATTTGGCAGTTGGAAGGAGGCAGATCTGACATACGAGGCTGTCGCCAAACACGTCCGCAACGAGTCCATGCAACACAGTGGTAGTGAGGCAAACATCTCAGACTCTGCCGCTCGCTTCAGTGGACAAGGTGCAAGCTCTTGCTCTAGTCAAGGCAACAGTGGAAGCGGTGGCGGTGGAGGGAAAGGCAATGGTGGCGGGGAGAGTTCCAAGAAGCACGGCAACTGTCACAATTGTGGCAATGCTGGGAACTGGGCTAGGGACTGCCGTAGTCCCAAGAAAGAAGGCGGGAACAAAGGTGGAAAGGAGAAGAAGGAGCTCACCAACATGATGGCTAGGGGGCTGCCCATGAAGGGCGCAGCAATCCTTAGGCCCGGGGCATTCGCCCTTGACTCGGGCACCAACCACCACTCATCAAAAGAGAAGGGTGGATTTGTCTCCATGGCCAAATCTGTCATGCGCATAAAGTGTGCGAACGTCGGCGTCGTCCAAGCCATGGGCGAAGGGGACAAGGTGATCACGTTCAACGTTAATGGTGCGGAGAAGGCGGTCAACCTTCAAAAGGTGGTGTACATGCCCTCCTTCGCAGCCAACTTGCTGTCCGTCTCACAAATCACCGACAAGAATATGACAGTGGTGTTCACCAACAAGGAAGCGGTGGCCCTAAAAAACAAGGAAATCCAGATTTTGTACACCAAAGACGACCTCATGCTTCAAGTTCCAAGATTTGATGGCCTCTACATGCTTCAAACCAAAGCCACCAAGGCGTCGGATGAGGGACTTGCATGTGTCACCAAGACAGTGGCACCGGAGCCAAAGGATGCACCACCGGCGACCGTTGCGGCTGTCACATCGACCAAGGACACTAATGCTGAGCTGTGGCACCGGCGATTTGGCCACGTGGCCAACAGCACGCTGCAGAAGATTAAGGAGCAAGAGGTAGTTCGCGGAATGGAAGGGTGCACCACGAAGCATGGCGGAGGGTGTACATTGTGTGAACCATGCCTCCAAGCGAAGGCAAAGAAGAAGCCGTTTGGGAGAGGAGGTCGACGAGCAGAGCATGTCTTGGAGCTGATACACAGTGACGTGTGTGGAACCTTCCGCACACTGTCTAACGGAGGAAGCAAGTACTTCCTGACCTTCATTGATGACCATAGCCGCAAGTTGTGGATCTACTTCCTCATTTAAAAGGGAGAGGTCAAGGAGAAGCTCATCGAGTTCGTCGCCATAATGGAGCGACAAACGTCCAAGAAAGTGAAGATGCTCCAAAGTGACAACGAGGGTGATTACGAGGCATGCAAGCATTGGCTCAAGCATCATAGCATCCGCCATGAGCATACCACCCCTTACAACCCCCAAAGCAACGGCGTTGCCGAGAGGATGAACCAAACCCTGCTTGGCATGGTGCAAAGCATGCTCTTCAATGCCAAGCTCCCACCTTGCTTTTGGGCTAAAGCAACAACAACGGCTTGCTACCTCTTGAACCTCACACCAGCGACTGCCTTGCGGAAGTGTGGAAAGGAGCAAGACAAGCAGCAGAAGACCCCACAGGAAGCATGGTTGGGAAAGAAATCCAACGCATCTCATCTGAAGGTGTTTGGGTCAACTGCATGGGTGAAGATCCAGTCGAGAGAAGGTGGAGGCAAGCTGGACGCACGTTCCAAGAAGTGCGTCATGGTTGGGTATGACACATCACACAAAGCCTTTCGGGTTTGGGACCAGGCAGCAGGCAAGCTCGTGAGGAGCCGCGATGTCGTGTTTGACGAAAACACCCTTAAAAAGGGAGAGCTACTGGACCCAAACCTCGCTCCCAAAGCGGGAGAGTGGATAGTGTTGCTCGAGTCCGGAGACCAAGCACACGACAATTGGTTCGCTTTGCCAACAGGTGGTAGGAATGGGAGAGTAGCTGTGGAGGATGACGCAGCATCTGACATGGATGCGGATACCGAGGCGTCCGGGGCTTCCGAGTCTGACTTGGAGTCTGACGACTCTTCTGACGACGACGACAAACCACCACCTGTGGAAGCACCAGCACCAAAGCAAGAAGCCGCACCACTACCCCGGCGTAGTTTGCAACCAGAGAGAGCACCTTTGTGATATGAGGATGATTGGACTGGCCTTAGTTGGTTGTGCATGGCTCAAGGAGAGCCGTCCACAGTGGCAGAGGCGATAAATGGCCCAGATGAAGCCATGTGGAAGGAGGCAGTGGATAGTGAGCTCGCGTCCATTGCCGAGAACGGCACATGGGTGCTGGTGGATAGACCCGACAAGGCCAATGTGGTGGGATCCAAGTGGGTCCTCCAAGTGAATAATACGCAAGACGACAGCATCAACAAGTTCAAGGTAAGGGTAGTGGCTAAGGGGTTCTCTCAACGCCCGGGCTTCGAGTACGATGAGACGTTTGCGCCTGTCGTGACCTTTGCCTCCATCCGCTCTCTCCTTGGAATTGCAGCCGCAAAGAACCTCGAGATACACCAGATGGACGTCAAGGCAGCATTTCTTTATGGGTAGTTTGACAAGGAATTCCTGATGAAGGTGCCCGAAGGAGTTAAAGCTACCAAGGGCAAGGTGTGCAAGTTGGTGAAATGCGCTCTACGGGCTGAAACAGGCCCTAAGGATGTAGTACAAAGAGATGGACAATTTCATGACCGGCCTCCCCTTCGCGCATTGCCAGAATGACCCGAGCATGTACGTGCGCGATGATGGGGGAGGGCTAATTCTGGTTGCGCTATACGTGGATGATCTGATCATCTGCTCGTCTTCGGTCGAGCTGCTGGATGAGCTAAAGTCTGACCTCAGCAAAAGGTTCAAGATGAAGGACATTGGTCCTCTCGAGTACTACCTCGGGATTGCCATCCACCGCAACCGAGTAGCAGGCACCATCAAACTCAACCAAACCAAATACATTGGTGAGGTACTGAAGCGCTACCACATGGACGACTGCAAACCTAACAGCACCCCAATGACAACCGATACAAAGCTCAAGGCCTCCATGTCGCCAAGCAACGAAGCGGAACAAAGGGAGATGCAAGGCATCCCCTACCAGTCCGCTATTGTAGCCTCATGTACGCCATGGTAGGGACTTGTCCGGACATATGCTATGCTGTGGGACAAGTGAGCAAATTCGTGGCCAACCTTGGGCCACAACATTGGCAGGCAGTCAAGCGCATCTTGCGCTACCTGCAGGAGATACGTCACATGGGCCTCGTCCTTGGAGGCCAAGAAGGAACAGACCCCCTTCGCCTAAAGTGCTACATCAACGCTGACTGGGGAGGAAATCTTTATGGCAGGGAGTCGACCTCTGGATACGTGTGCATCTTGAATGGCACTACCATCTCATGGGCCAGTAGGAAGCAGGATTGTGTTTCCGTATCCACGGCTGAGGAAGAGTACGTAGCTCTATCTCAGGTGTGCAAGGAGACTTAATGGCTACGCAGCCTGCTTGACGAAATGACAGTGCAATAGAAGGATGCCACGGTCGTACTCGTGGACAACATGAGCGCCATCTCGATGGCTGAAGATGAGATCATCTTCCGGCGAACGAAGCACATTGACATACATTACCACTACTCACATGACCTGGTCATGAAGAACGTGGTAGACTTGTAGCACTACGGAACAAAGATCATGCTTGCTGACTGCATGACCAAGCCGCTGGAGAGCGACTTGCACTACGTAGGCATTTGTGGATTTGGCATGAGGAGTGCGGCAGAGGAAGGGTGAGCCCCAAGGCATTGATGGAGCACAGTAAGCGACAGATGGACAGAGGTGCAAGGGAGAGATCTGTTGAAACAATATGCACCCTGTCCACTGCCTAGCTGGCTAGCCACACGTACAGACAAGGCATGCACTGCTCTATGGAGTACATCCCCTTGGTCGATTATGAGATGGGCCAGGAATGCACTGCCCATAATGGGTATGTACCCCGTGGCTCATCATAGGAACCATACCTTTTTGGCTTGGTTGAATAGGCACCGGAGTCTCAAGCGAGAGGTCGCGGGTTCAAACCCCGCGACGGCTGCAATTTTCTTTGTGGCCCAAACTAGGACAGGAAGCTTCTAGGAAGCTTACTAGAGCCTACCTTGAGGATGACACTTGGCGGTGTAAGGACGCGCCAAGTAGGATTGTAGGTTGAGGTTGGCTCCAGTGGAGCCACTACAAGCAGAGGCTTTGGCAAAGCTCTGCAAGTATAAACACGTGTACCTTGCATGCATCCATTTACAGTTCTTGCCTTTGAGACTCCACAAAGAGTGTCCAACCAAAGGGAGACACTAAAGACCAACATGCGGACTTTGTGAGGTTGCCAACCAAACGAACATAAAGTGTGGATCCCTCGTTCGAGGGTGATAGTTTATCTTGGTTGCAATACCAAGAGCGGTTGGCGGCCTCCCATGTCAGGACCCGTTTTCTAGACCGTTGCTATCCAGCGCATTGACACAAGTATTCTTCTATGGGTCCTTAGACGATTTAAGATGCCGCAGTGCGGTGGTTGAAGATTGCAAGAGTCACTTTTGGCATACCGTACTGTCCCTTGATTTTGTTCAATTTTTTTTTATGAATTATGTGACCCTTGGTTTTGCCCAAAATCTTGCCCTTTGCAATCTTTTGGGTGATTCTTCCAACCCCCAGCTCTCTGCATCCCTGATCTTGAAATTTGCCCATACCCCGGTTCACGTCCTCTCCGCTGTAAATGCGGATCAGATCTCGATGCTTGAGAAGTCGAAGCTTTTACTTTCCGAAACTCCGAGCTCTCACATGGCAAAGCGGTGTGTCCACACTCACGCGCGTGCTGACGTGTCATGCATGAGCACGGACGTGAGAGACTCGGCGGATTGCGCTCGCCATCGCGAGCGCACTCTGGCTAAGCTCGATACGAGCTGTCCCTGTGGCGACTCCCTTTATTGTTTTCCACTCCTTTTGCATAGGTAAACTGAAATTCCCAATTATAGAAGTGATTCGCCCAAAGCAAGGGTAACTATGCTACTGCCCATAGGCGAATCAAAATCAATCATTTTGAACAGAAACAGTGGACAGTATGGTATGACGAGGTCAACCGAATATCAGAAGTGAAAAGTTATGAAAACAACACCTTCAATATATCGTCACTTGACGAGTGAACATGTCATGGATATTGATGGACAAAAGTACGTAAACCGATGTTGGTGACATTAGTTCGTCCACACTTATGTGAAAATCCATTCAAGAGAAAAAAAACGACACCCATTTTCTACCAATGGTTCTCCAGAGTACTATTACAATCTCATAGATTTCTACAAATCAACCATGACATAGTTTGGATCACATAAAGGTCTAGGTTTTGCGTTCAAAGGTTATGACTGCGGTGACGATACATAAGCCGATGGCTTTAAGCTAACAGCGTGTTAGCACCTACGTCTTGGTGGTCTGACCGACCACATATTGAGTCATAATTAACATTGAAACACAATAACGACCAGTGTGTTGGAACCATATGTTGATTTAAGAGGAATATTCAAGCTGGCCCTTTAGAAATAATATTCCTCTGGAATTTTAAGAATCACCTCAAAGTTGATCGCATCGTGATACGTTACACTAGTCGTGTACGTCACGCTCTTCAAACATCATACAGATGATTTATGTTAATGCCAAAGATATGGTGTAGCACTACCTGTGTGATATCGATGTCAATGAGAAAAATCCAACATCCAATTTGTCGGAAGAAAACCAGTCTTTGAGAGGTCTCATAATGACTGCGATCAAACCACGGTTCACTTACACAAAAGTTTACGGTGAAGCGACTTCAGTCCCTTGCTTTTGAGGATGGTTGAATGGATGTTAATTGCCAAATGCAAGTACAATGCATCTGTGGATGTCACTGCGGGGATATCCAGGATTGTGGTGGTTTTTTAGATGTCTTCGATGAGGGCGATACCGTAAACAAGTGCCTCACATAAGGTACATGAAGAATACTCTGTTGACTAAAAGTACCAAATGCACACAATGAAAGACATTGAAATACCACATATTGTTGTAATTCGGCAAACACAATCCATAGACGGGTTCTTGAATGGAACCATTGGACGCAATTAGACAATCACAAAAAGATTTATGAACTAGTTATTCCAGGATCACAGGATGTGATTCAGAAGTGTTCGATTGCAATCACATGGAATTGACATCCAAAAGGTGCTTTTCTAACTTTTACTGCAACAAGTGTGATTGTGGTTTACCCTTTTGGCGAATACCGTACGATGAACACTTTGCTCGTGGATAGAATCCATGGTCATTGAGATTGGTGATCTCAGCCAACCTAGTTCAAAAGCAGTGTGCTTTTGACACGGATGCGAGCAGCAGCCTAGAGTACTCATTTCAGACAAAAAGAAGGGGATGATGGTTGAGGCCAATATCATCTAGGTCAGAGCATTGTTGGGTCGAACGATAGACTTTGACGCTAATTGCGCATCCCAGGTGACCAATGTCGCCTCCTTCAAAGTTGAGTGCAATCTTTGAGCGGGAAAACAAGTGTTCTTTGCAACCATGTCTTAGGATCGTGGTGCCTCTTAACCCTCTGGAAAGTTTAGCATACGAGTTACATGGGCTTCATGGAGCTTGGTTGAGTTCAGCAAACTAACCCACAGGTGTTGAAAGAGGTTCAGTAGACCTATGTGTGGTCATGAACACGTGGTTGCACATCAAGAGGACTGATGTCCGGATCTTGTGTTGCACGTATCGACAATGTTGCGAGGAGGTACCACCCCAGAAAAAACCCCTCGGAAGAGATCATGTCCGAACAACATGGGAATTGTTGTGTGGTCCTAGACATTTTTTGCGGGGACGCCCAATTAATCAGTCATGGGGACGCTCGTGCAAAACGGGGAGGAGGCGTCACCACAACAGCTTGTCGAACACGTTCCACACTAAATGTGGAAGAATTCATCCTACATACGCTCTTCCAAACTGGCAAGACATTCTTGACAACGTACATCCAAAAAGGCATAGACTATGCCATCAACACATACGTATGATGAGTCATCGGCGATGACTCATGAACAATTCTGAATAACGCACAAGGATTTTATGTGTCTTATCTTGGCATGGGCCAGAGGATCACGCAATTGAAACTAGATGTTGTACACAAGTGACCATAATAACAAAAACTACAAGTGTGTGGTTTATTGTGCGTGAACGTGACGTAACCAGGTTGCGGATGACAAGAGTTCACACATGCGATGTTGTTTACAATTCTCACTGCGCACTTTGCATCGTGAAATACACGATGATCAAAATTCAAAGAGCAATGAAAAACCAGATAGTTTGAAGCAGAAGGGAGGAATGTAGCGTATGAGCCATTCCGAGGGTTAAGAATGGTGTTTAAGTGTAGTTCCCGGGTTTTGGGATCCTGAGACCAATATCTTGACGATTCGAGGTAAAAGAAAACATTATTGGCTAGAGTCTAGTTTGACTCTATACTAGATTTGGTCCATATACTAGATTTAAGGCAAGAGGATTGTCGCAATTTAAGATCCATTGTGTCACTCCTCCTCCCCTTAAGTTGTACGACAGGGTATTGTTCCCACATAGATGCGCCACATGGAACGATGGGTTTTATGTTGCATGTTTACAAAAATGCCCTATGCCGACTATGTCCATTTGTGGCGCAGTTCGTCTCAGCAAACATGGCTGAGGCAAAAATTTCCCCCTCACCCATGGACGATTATTACGAGGGCCTACGTTTTGGTTCCATAGCTGCAAAACAACCCACGGATGTTACACTCGTGCTTGAGTATGACGACTCCATGTTAGTATATTCTTTCAAAGCAAGGAGCTCATTGTCAGACAAGACACGAAATTTCAAGCTGATCCGTCTAAGTGGCTAAAAACTTGTAAATGAACGGGCAACTAAAAAGGTTGATTTTTAACATGCTCACCCAACCTTACATCTTCGTCCACATCTCATGCATTGGAAACGTCTAGCTCCCATTCTGCATCCTCATTGACCACCTCAAAATATCCACCCATCTCACCCTCATTCATGACTTCTTCTTTAGCCACCCTCTTCAATGTTGAACTCACCTTCCAAGGATGTGCCTTGCCTTACCGCCGTGTAAGATATACATTCACAGAGAGGATCACATTGAAAGTCAATCTGCTAAGCCTTTTATGTCTAGCTAATTCATTTGGCTTGTGCCTATCGAAGACATTCCTATTCTCACATATTATTCAAGGCCGTGTATTGAGACGGCTTGCCACATTGCTTAGTGCAGGAGGGCGGTTCAGGTGCAGTGCATGCTAGCGGAATGCAACCACCTCCATTTTCATCACCAACACCATTACAAGATCTTCCCTCACTATGTCCTTAACATTAACTTTGAACCGTCTCATTTCCACTCACCTATTGCTAGGTACGACGTGCTGATTCTCCAAAGCAACCTTTGTAGAGATTGGCATGAGAAAAAAAAACAACAAATTGCCATGGCTCTACAATCTACTTATTAGTTTCAATTATTTCTTCCCTGGAAATCTTGGAGGAATGCACCCTGCTCCTACAAACACAGATGACCTCATGTGATTACCCCAGCATTCTTTGAGTTGACCATGGAATCTCAAACCCGTTCCAAACTGTAGGTTGTTGAGTGTTGTCCACGTGGTAGGTTAAGGATGTGGAGCAATGCAGTGGCATCGAGTTATACTTAAAAGATGCTTAAGCGCCACCAACTGCATCTCCCTTACATATCATACTTAACTTGGATTTCTATGTTATCCTTGGTTTTAGGATTCAAACTCATCAAAAGTGTTACATGGTTGAATTTTCCAAAATTTTGAATGACAGTTCCATCTTGGCAAATGGTAAAATTACACGCCAAGACTTTTCTTTCAATGGTCTTGCATTCCATCGTAAGAGATCCCAGTACCTATTTTTTCCCACATAACACCTGTTCCACATATCGCTTAGACCAGCGTACAAGCATTGTTCAGTACCTAAGTAGTGTTAGCCATTGCTAATTGATGACAGTGCACAAGGGTCCACGCACCCTGCACAAGGTTTGATGCGAGGTTTGGCCAAGACCGGACCTTGCGCCGAACCTGCATTGCTGACCCCCGAACCTACAGCGGTGGTCCAGATGCCCCTTCAAGTTTTTGGCCACACCTGTGGTCGGATTTGAATCGTGGAATAACTTTTTTTCATGGATTGCTTACAAATTAAAGGCATAGCCCCAAAACCAATACTTTGATTACTCATGTACCCAAAGGAAATACAAAGGTATATGAACTTGAACAAAACACTAAGCAGTTGTAGAACTATTCATTGTATGAAGTCCAAGTAAAGCAGGGTAGCACAGTCATCAGTGTGTCGTTGGGTGCACCGTGACCTTAACCTGCTCCCAAAACATGTTGAGTCACACCAAATGCCAAACCTCCTTCCAAGTATGGAGAATTGTATCACCCCCACCGACCGCCTCACTCTATTAATCTCCAACAACAATATTCTCTAACAGCTCCAGTAGCATATGGAGATTTCTCAGTGGATTTCTACAATGTAGAGCGCACAATAACAGTAGTGTACGAAAGACCCCTCCCGTTCTCATTCCTTATCCAAGACAACAATACGTCTTTGTTCATCTGGGTTAATGTTGTGTTAACACTACCATCTTGGATGGTGTCATCTGACTTGAAAAGTGCCAGGCCTGCATTGCATCCTAGTATCATACATAACTCCCGTTGTCTTCATCATGTCAGGTCATTTTGCACAACACTACTACGTCTTTTTGTGAACTTGATGGCACCTGGACCATTGCCTTTGGCACCACGTAGCACATGATGTCTTGTCGTCACGTATTCAATATGATTGGCCCGAAGTGTGATATTGAGAGTGTTTGGATTGGGTTCGGCCAGATGCTCCATGTTTAAGGCTCTGTTGTCATCCGTTTTTGGGGTCCGTCTAGTGATGTCTACGTAACTGATGTGTTGTATGTGCATGGCCTTGAGCTCAACCTGCTATCTTTCATTATTTTTTATTGCATGAGCATGGATGTTCTACACCCCAATAGCTTTTGTGTAGTCAATCACCGTCCTTCTTGTCGTGTGACGTTGTATGCAGAGTCTTGTTATAACTTGTGATATGTTACTCATTTGTCTTCTTGGTCCTCATCCTTGTCCCCGAATGTGGCGCACGTCTTTGTCACAAGCACTCCTTCCCCGCAGCACACTCACCTCCTACACAATTGCATGTGCCACGTGCACTGGTCTGCCATTAAGACCATGCTCCGCATGCAGCCTGTCCTTGGCCTCAAGCTAACCATCTTCAAGTTTCTTTGCAAAATTGAATCCATCCCTTGCACTCAGAGCAAGATGCACGGGTTCTCTTATCTTGTGCCCTCTACACAAGCCTCCTACTCGCTTGTGCTTTTCCACTCTCGCCTCATGGATCCCTTACCTGTCAAGTCTACTGTGAAGCGTGGTTGTTACATAGTCATCCTCGTTGATGACTTTTCTTGTTCTTGGTGGGTATTGTGCCTCCTGAAGAAAATTGATGTAGTCGCTACGATTTGTATTTGGCTCCTCACCAAATACCTCAAGTGTCATGGTCCCCTTTTCCACTACCCCCCTGACCAAGGTAATGAGTATATGGAGGAGGTTGATGGTTTCCTCAAGAGCTGGGACATTCGACATAGGACCTTTGTTTCCTAAATTTTGGAGCATAACAACGGTGGCACTGTACAATGGCTGATGTGTTCCGCACTATGCGCATTAATTCAGGTATCTCCGAGGGCTTCTTCTTCGAAGCCATGTCCAGTATGACCTTAGTTTGGAACGGAGTTTCCCATGATCCCTTGCAGTTTTCTGTCACCCCCTACTAGTCCTGGTGTATACATCATGCAGATATTTGTTCTGCATACATCTAGGATTGTGTTGCCAATGCCGAAATCCGTGATGACCAAAAAAGCGGCAAAATCAATCTCAATGGTTGTTTTTGTACCTTTCTTCAAATGTCTCGTCAGTCGAAGGGTTGGAGGTTCGGGGACTTGGTTTAGCACTGCATCATTAGGTCGTGTGACATATTCTTCTTTTGGGAGGTTTTTGCATACCCTGCTGATCTTTAGTTTTGATGTTAAATTTTTTTTGTTCTATGTTGTTCAACGAAAATGATAATTTGTCGAATGAGATAGGTGCCACCTAAATAATTTCCATCAGGCGAGTTTCTTTAAACTCTCTTCTTTCATGGGGTTCCACGCTTATGTTTCCTTGAAACATTCTAACTTCTCATTATATGTTATCAGTTACCAGTATTTTTGGCATTTTCTGCTTGCATCCGGCTCAAGAACTCGAACAGGGCAGTCAGAGCGAGTGACGTGCCAGTCTGATGAGGTGGATTTCCACAAGAAACGGAAAACAGCCTCGTTAGACTGGCACTATTCGACTCTGCCACCTCAATGGGCGATGTGGAACATCATTGACGTAAAAAGTAAGGATCACACTCTTTCATTGTACGAAACGTAAAGGCCCACCTAAATAACTAGATGGCCAGAAACCATGAACGAAAGTAAAGATCACATAAATAGTAATTTTGAAAAGATGGGAACTAAAGACCAGTAGGGTACGGTTTCCATTTCATCCATGCTGGGACCATTTTGGACCTATCACCACCATCACATTGGAGAGATTGTGTATCAGTGCGTGACATTGCTCCTTGTCCGCATATGGCCAGATTCCCTGATTCCTATACGTTGCTTATATGTCCACACATAGTAGACGCCCCCAATGTAATAAAGTCCCCAACAAAGTCTGTTCCTTTGACTGATGACCATGCATCCAAGTCCACTCCGTTGGCCACAAACTCTACCAAGTAGGCCATAGAGGCTACTTCTTTGGCCGCCAACTTTGCCACCCATGCAACAAAGTCCATCACTCTAGTTGTTGACTTAGCTGACCCATCGAGCAGATCTCCGGCTCCTAAGTCGGTCAATCTACTTGAGCGACTCATCGTGTCCTTGTCTCCTTGACCCTAATGCATCCACTCATCCCATTTTTATCTCATTTACTCATGTACACGTAGTGGTCATCTTTGTCCATGTACCCTAGTACCTCCACCAGGCATGCTTCCTAACATCAGAAGGTCATTCCCGAGTGCTACCCTCCTTTCCACACCCCCATCTTCCACTGTGGTAAGTGGAGATCAAGGGATGGAGTCCTTGGGTCCAACTATCCTTGATGTCATCACGACAAACTTCCATCCTGGATGTGCATTGGGTTATGCATTGATCTCCCAGAAGCATCGACATGTTGTCTCTATTCTGTTATCATGTGCTCTAGTTGACCTTGGTACCGCTCATCTATTGACATTCAAGCAGTGTTTAGAGCCACCCAAAGCACAGAGCCTCCGTGAGGCCAGGGCAACACACGACACTGTTGGATGGGAAGTTACTTGGAGGAGGAGTTGGATGTCATCGATGAGAATGTTGTGTACAAGCTAGTCGACTTACTGCAAGCCCGCAACACCATTGGAGCCAAGTGAGTTGTCCATCCTAAGAGCAATCTAAATGGTACACTCTACAAGTACAATGCGCGGATGAGAGCCAAGGGCTTTGCACAGGTACTAGGGATGGACCTTTGACCACGTGTTTGCGCCTGTCGGTCGTTGCACCATCAACTGCATGCTGTTCAGCATGGTTGCACGGTCTGGCTTGGAACTCCACTAGATGGAAACAAGTAATGATTTCTTCCATGACCCTATTGATTGAGAGGAGATCTACATTGTCCAAGCCACTGGATTTGAAGATGGCACAAGTCGTGATTGGCAATCATGAAAGGCCCTCTATGGCTTGAAACAGTCACTGATATGATGGAACATCGAGATTGGCTATACCCTCTTGAAGGGTGGCCTTGTGCATAGTACAAATGGCCTAACCCTCATATCCATCCCACTTGAGACCATCATCGTCAATGTGCTCGTCTATGTGGATGACTTGCTCATCTTGTCACCTGACCTCGACGTTGTCCACGAAGTGAAGGATGTGCTAGAGTTCACTTAACCTAGGCCTGCACAAGTATTTTGGAGTATGGAGATCAAGCATGACTATGCACACAATGTTCAACGTGAGCATAAGATAGCTTATGCGCATATGTTAGCCAATCACTTTGTGGACATCTGACCCACTATACCTAGTGCTTCCAGGCCCATGACCCCTGATGGTCAAATAAAGTTAAAAGCTTCTCATGCTAACACACTTGGTGCGGCTGTGGATGCAACTATTCTTCTTTGTTTCATTCAGTCGCTCGTGATCCTTGCCACCACCACGCGGACAGAAATGACATACACCATGAATATGCTCGCCCTGTTTTCCTAGTCCTCGCACCAGTTTCACCTAGGTGTGGTCATTCTTGTGGTGTAATGTTTTATATCCATTCGACATTGTGGACTAACGTTTTGTCACCAGCCGTCTATAGTCAGAAAGGGCTACACCGGCTGGGAGCATAGATGGTAAGAGTCACACTTGGTGGATCTTTCTCATGGACAATGCGGTTGTATTGTGGCAAAGTGGGAAGCAAGGGTGATTCACACGCAAGACTATAGAGGCAGAGTACTACACATGGGTGCATGCAAGAGTGTATGCTTACGTCGTCTACTGTGTGAGATTCCACATATTGAACCACCCATTACATTACAATGTGATAACAAGAGTGCCATGGCTATTGTAGAAAACGATGGCATTTATCGTACGTGCACAAAGCACATCAATACAGAGTGCCACTGTATGCACTCTTTGTTGCGTGAAGGCGACATTCGGATTGTGTAGGTTGGGACTGAATGATAGTTGGCCGACTTTCCGACCAAGGCGGTCAAAAGCACATCGTTCAAGACATCCGTCTGTCAAGTTGGTCTTCATTCACAAGCTCCCTCTATGTCCCTACTATTCCTATGCCCATCATCACGCTTTTGTGGCTTTGCTAAACTGTGAGGAAATGAGGGCATTGAGAGCATGCCTTATGATGCGTATCGTGGGTGCATGACCTTTGCATGTGCGTGTGTATTGGTGCCCACGGGTCATGGGGGAGTGTTGTGATTTACACGTGCACTGTCTTAACAATATGTACTATCACCTATCGGTCGGTGTACATGCTTGTGTTGATGACTAACTACGTAAACATCGATGACGGCGGGCAATGAGCGATGGAGGGGATGTCACACCATTTTGAGAGGCATGGCTCCCATCTCCATGTGTGGCATCTCCCACTTTGTAGCAGTGCGCTACCAACCCCATCAACAGCACCCACTGACGCTCATGTTTGTGCCAGTCATGAACGGCTGCTCTTGGTCACATAGAGCTTGCCAAGTGTTAGCCAACAATACTCCACGTGATATTTTTAAAACTGACTATGACTGTATGACTGCATTTGCAGCATGCATGTTTTGGTATGGTCCAACTTTCAGGAAAAACATGACTCACAAATTTGGATTGACGTTCCTATGGCACGACTCAGTGAAAGAATCTCACATTCCAGAGGATAATGCATTTTCCTTCTTAGTTCGTTGAGTGAGTAACAAGTCCAATGGGTATGAAGGCTTTAGTTAGTGTGGGAGGGGTCTCACAACACACCTCATGAATGTTGTTAACTAAGTTGTTACTCTTTGAGTTGCAGTTATGGTGCCAAGTCTTGAGTGCAAGTCTTCCCTCATGTATTTGTTGACAGCGCTGCTCAGGCACTAAGTCTGGACATATCAAACCACACATTTTAGTCGAAGTATGCGAGGCGATAGAAAATGGTCATGTCCAGGCTAGCACAATGTCGTTTCCATTTTCCAAATCCAAATAATGTCAAAACCAAAGGATTAGGGTGTAAGGAGACTATATGAAGCCGTCCAATAATACTTCGTACGAATGATGATACAAACCTCCCCATGGATGCTGCAAAAACACGACAAGATTTTATCCCCCCTTTTCCTGACCAATAGATGGAAAAGATGTAAGACATGTCTTAAGTCCGTTGATTCCCATTCATGCTGCCTTGACCACCCTTGCAATCTTCCCACGGATTATCACTGGTGTACTAAAAATGATACGTACTAGACGTACACAAGTCCGTGAACTTTCTGAGTGGGCATTTTTGTTATAACACAAACAGCCCATCGTGTCGTGAGAACCACAATGTTCACTTGAATGATCGAGGGGGAAACCAGCCAACTGCCCCTCCCTCAGTGGATATTCCTTAACCTTCCGACAACTTCAACCACTCCCACAAACATACGAACAGAAGTATCACAACCTTTCAGTCAACTTCTTGATGCACCAAGATGAATCCGGATTTATAAAGACACATCTCGCATCTTCACCGTCGATTCTCGAACACCCCCGACTTCTCGGCGGACCTTCTCAAACCCGACCACTCACGACACAAATCCGCATGCGTTGATCGACAATCGACCCAACGACCCTGACTATGCCTCATTTGCAACTTAACACTTGTATGTATATGTCCGTTCATTTCTATACTTGTCATCGAAGTAAACGTACTGCTTATAGAAATTGCTCAAGCGTCCATGATTCTCAATCGTGTTCCACCTCGCAACTTCTACCTGTTGACCACCTAGGCTCTGTTTGGCATCACACTCAGTATCAAAGTGTAGTGGTGTAGGAGAGGCATCCGACTACTTAACCCATCCAAAGGACTGTCTTGCACAAGCCGTCTGCGCATCTTGCACGTCAAGACTCTGCAAACTTCGTGACTACAAAGTGAGGTGAGCGAGTGCAATTGACATCTATAAGCGGGTCTTTGGCGACGACTTTGGCGATGGAGGAGCAGAACGTGCCGATGCATGTGAATGATGAAGCGACAGCGAATGCTTGCGTGGCAGGCTTTGCAAGAGCTGGAGCATCCCCTATGGATTTAGCGACCGATCTGGTCGTGGACCCAACGGCGTAAAATCATATACCCCTACGCACGGCCTCGACAACGACAGCAGGGATGACAGGTGGCACTGGACGTCAGGCGCGGATCAATGAGGAGCCGGCAAACCGAATCTCTATGCGCGAGGGGATCAACGACAACTTGCTCCAATAACTCACTGTTGCGATGGTGGCTCTTCGCCATGCAAGCGCACGTGAAGTGGTGCTCGTCGAGGGAAATTCCCAACTCTTGAGCGAACCCCAAAATTTCCTGGTTCCCCCAATACCATCCAATCCTACAAACTCAAAAGGACCGATGGTCGGATGTGGCTGACAATTTTAGAGTTGTACTTCACTGCCGATCGGGTAAACGACGAGAAGAAGAAAATTGACCTCGATCTTGTGCTTATGCGTGGCACGTTGTTAAGTTGGTGGTTTGATCCAAAGACCATTCAATGGCAGCAGGAGACTGACGAAACCTCATCAATGGCGGACGACGAACATTTCATATCGCTGACCGCAAGCTTTCTACCCTTGGAGTAGACCAACCCTCAGTGGCAAGACACGTTGCCGCCACCAACCAACTGGAATCAGTTTCCGCGCACTATGCTTGAATGTTTTGGACGACTGAACAAGAATTCGAACGTAATGTAGAACGTCTATGCCATTAGTGCGGCATGGCGGAGTACACGAGGAGATTTTGTAAGGTCATCACTAGAACAGACATTGCCCCTGGCAAACATTGTTTTCACTACAACAACGACCTCAAGCAAGATATCTGGTGAGTAGTTGCTTTTTTTGGCATTTGGAACGATTTACTACAGGTGATTGCAGTAGCATGAAGGATTGACAACGCGGACTACAATGCTCGAATCCAGGAATGGTACGGATGGCAACCTCCTAACCACAATTATTGAGGAAATGGAAAAAACAAAATGACAGACTCCTCGTCTCCGATGGAAGTGGACACCGTCGACCAGAGAGATATGGAAACCTACTACAACTACAAATTTTTTGGACACATCGCTCATAGCTATCGAAGCTAGCAGTAGGCCAAAGGGAGGGGGGTTCACAACAAAATGAGTGGGAAAATTGCAAAGGATAGCAGTAAAAGGAGCAACTCTTATGCGTGAGGAGCGATCTGTGCCGGACAATCACCAATCTGAATGGCCTACGTTGGCGCAGAGGGTAGCTGAGATTGCAAAGTTCAACGAGGGGTACGAGAATGACCAACCGGTGATATTGCAAAAGGTTCAGCCTCTATGATGCAAAAGTCATAGAATGGTACCAACATTATTAGATGGAGGAGCTTCACACAACTTCGTATGCAACGATATGGTTTGCACGCTAGCTTCACACAACAAACCAGGGCTATACGAGGGAAAAACCGTCGTCGAGAGACTACAGATATGGAGACTCCGAGAACCACTACGACTATATGTGGAAGATGAACGAGGTGCAGTGGTGTGGAGATCTTACCCAATAAGCGATCACAAAGTAATCCTTGAACGAGATTGACTGCAACGGCACAATCCACAAGTTGACTTGAACAGGGACGCTGTCTATGTGGAGATCGACAACGCGAGACGACAACTCCCACATGCAAGACAGAAGCTGACAAGGAAAACAACAGAGGTGGAAATAATACAAAAAATCATGGAAGCCGAAAAGCAAAAACCATTACAGCAAATACCACTCAACCCGGTCAAGCATTGTATGCAATGAAGGAGCTCGTGCATGGCTCATACATCTCGAACCAACAGGAGATTGGAAAGTGGCAACAACTCACTCGTTAGCCTCGTTAGCCTCATCGGTGTCAACAAACCCTTGACGGTGCCTGAAGAATTCACACCTCTCATCCAAGAGTTTGCAAACGTCTTCCACGACAAACTCCCGACAACCTTACCTCCTCAATGAGTCATCGACCATCACATGAAACTGAAGTCGAGCAAACCTATTATCCGAGGGGCCTATCGGATTAGTGATCGCAAGCTGAACGAGTTAAAAAAGCAACCCGTCAAGATGGACGGGGTGTGGCTATACACCAATTTTTTGTTGAGGTATAACACGACAAGATTGTCAAGGTACAGACAAAAAATGTTGTTCATTGCCACCATAAATGTCGTAGGGGCATTTGCAAGTCCAATCTGGATGACCATGAGCATAAAGTGATTGTAGTGAGTTTAGAACGTCGTCTTCTTGAAGTACGTCTGCCACGCGTTTTTGGTGATGTCCAATGCGTAAGTCAATTTTGCTGAAAGTGCGAGCCCCCCGAAGTTGGTCAAGAAGTTTGTCAGCTAAAGGAAGAGGGTAACGGTTCTTCTTGGTAGCGTTATTGAGCACCCGAGAATGCAAGCACATCCGCATTTCACCATGATTCCTTTACACAAATAGTACTTATGCGACGTATGGTGACATGGATGGACGGATGAACCCGTTTTTCCATGGCCCCATGCTGTCGTTTTCACCTTTTGAGCAGTCAAGTTGCGGTGTCGGTGCTCATCTGACACCGGAAATCGAGCGATCGTGTGACTGTCGAAAGCCACGCAATCGCACTCTTGATTTCGCTCGACTAGTTGGGGTCGAGCGAAACCTGATGAATTGTTAAAACGTATTCGTTTTAGGGTCTGGAATATTTTACTCGTAGCCGAATAAAAGAAATAGCCGCCCCGGAATAAATATTTGATATCAAGATAAAAAAGCAGTAGGGTACTCCTCAACTTGGCAAACATCAAACTCCGCGAAGGCGACAGCTCGAAGCTCAAATCTCGATGGTTGGTCCTGTTTGAGATCGAGCACATGCAAACCCTTGTGGTTGCGCGACTCAAACCCCCTTACACTATGCAAGTTTATCTGCTATTCCATGTCACCATATCGAGACCCGGAGAGAACTTCCTTGGTTGGGATGTCCCTCCTCCGCCTCCCGTTCAAGTGGAGGAAGACACGGTTTATGTCATCGAAGACATCATTGGCCATCTACGACGAGGCAAAATAACTCAGTATCTTGTCAAGTGGCATGGCTAAGATGCCGTGCATTATAGTTGGGAACCCTACGACAACCATCAAGATTTTGATCATCTCATTGACGGCTACTACTGCAGTCATCGGGCCACAACAGTACGCGCGCCAGGACGCGGCATCTGAATTGGGGGAAAGTGTTATGAACTAGACGCACACGAGTCCCTAATCCTTTTGAGTGGGCATTTTTGTTACTATACAAATAGCTCATTGCGACACGAGAACCACGATATGCACTCCAACAGTCGAGGGCAATCCAGGCAACAACCTTGCTTTGAGGGGATATTCTTGAACCTTCGGACAACTTCGACGACTCTCACGAACCTACGAAGAGAAGTGCCAGGACCCTTTGGTCCACTTCTTGATGCACCGAGACAAAACATGGATTTACAAAGACGCGCCTTGCATCTTCATCGTCGTTTCTTGAAGTCCCCCGACTTCTCGGCGGACCGTTCGGAATCCATCCACTCAGGACACGACTCCATACGCGAAGCTCGACAATTGACCCAACGTCCCCGACTATGGAGCATTCGCAACTTGAAACTTATGTACATATGCTCGAGGGCACTTTGACCTTGGAGCCTTGGTTGCTTGCGTAGTTGGATGCGGGGACCCGTTTGAACATCTGACCAACCGTTCGGCCCCGTCGGCCAACCTGACCAACCAGAGGGCCCGGTCGCCCAATCTTGACAACCTCAGGGCTCGACCGCCATGTGCTGGCAGTTCAGGGTTGGATGCGGAAACATCGGTGGCCTGCATTCGCCCAGGACGGTCGTTGCATAGCGAACAATCTTGGCAAACCAAATTTTACCTTCTTTCATGTAAAATAGTTGAAAAAACAAAACGTGTGAGTAGAACAGGTTCCAATTGTGTTCTCCTTCCATTTCGCATGGTTTGGGATATCACGAAATTGTTGGATGCGTTTTGGGAGCTTTATGCCTACAACTAGTCGTCCGAGATAGCAAGCTCGATAACACCCCGGCTATCTCGAACTGCGCCAGCAGCTAGCGGGCCGTGTTGTTGATCGCCGCTCGAACACGGGTTGCGACGCTGATGGATCAGGCTATACGCGTCCTCGTGTTAGAACATTGCAAGAACCCAGGCCCCAACGTTAGTTTATCATATGTTTGATCATTTTGACACTTGTCATCGAAGTACACTTATTGCAAATTATGAATTGTTCAAGTTTCTTAGATTCTAAACCGTGTTCTTCCTCGCAACTTCTACCTGTTCACCATGTATGCTGCGTTTGGCATGAAATTGTAAGGTTGTTATTCTATTGAATCATCTCGTTGAAACGCCAATTTTTGTATTACTTTCAACATTCATTGCACACTTTTGGTGTCAGATTGAGGGCTTGGTCCACACTCGCCGAATGGCGAACGGCGACACGGTAGGAATGGTGAAGGCGGGGTGTTCGCGCATGGAAGGGGTCAATGCCCTGTCGAATTTTGGTGATTCCGATTGCAAGAGGTCAACGCCTTGCGGAGAGCTGGCGATTTTAATTGCGAGATGTCAAGGCGTTGCAAAGCACTTGCGAAGTGGGAAGACTCGCAGAAGAAAAGACGTGGCCAACGAGAACACGCCGTAGATGGTATGCTTTCGTTGTCAAGATAATTCCTACTTTCTTTTGGCTTTTGGCTTTGAGACCAAGATCTGCGGCAGACCTAGGCTGCAGCGCAGGCAACATTTTTTGCATAAGCTTCTCGTCTACGGCGACATACAAAAGTGGAGGTAAACATACAACGGCAGTCCTCAGCAGGGTCTGCGGGTATTTCCGCGGCAGGATCTGCTACAGACGTATTTCCCCGCATTTCCTGCCGTGTCAAAATTCGGCAAGTGTGGACCAAGGCCTCATCTTTCACCGTTAATCCCCTCGCCTTAGCCGGTTACGACCATGGATCTGTTAATGCTTGTATGTTCTGGGCCCCGAACCGGAACCCTTGAAACACATCGTTCCCTTTTTCGCGCCACTGGAGGATAGTTACAACCAATCATTGATGACATCGAAAATGGCGGTAGAGATCGTTGATGATTGGTTGGATTTTTGAACGATCAAAGGTTTGCCGCTATTTACCCCGTCGTTGTCGGACAACATACTATGACGTGTAGTTTTCAAACGATTGACGATGTCGTTGGGAGGTTCGAGCCCACGACTACTGGGCTTGGCCGTTCAGTGGTGCGATTGCGATGCGATGGGCTACCCTTCGAACCGCCGCTCCATGTGGGGTTGGTGATGAATGCCTGGGCCGAGGAGGCATTCGCGTGGCGAGGCTGGTCGAGCCGCAGTTTGCCTTCTCGAATTCGAATGCCCGAATTTCGAGCGTCCGAGGATGAGTCGGATAAGCCTCATCGTCGCCGTCCATGTGGGCGGTTTGAAGTGCAGGCGACGGAAGTGTCTTTGTTAAAAAAAAAAGTTCTCGAACTTTGGAAACCTAGTCCTAGAACTATGGAATCGATGAAATTCAACTATATGAGTGCCACGTAGGCATCGATATCTTCATCGATGGAAGATTTCGCGCTATATCGATTCGCGACCATCGCAAAGAAATTGGCGTGTATCGAAGAACTCTGCTATATGCAATTATTCGAGACCCGCTCGTCAGCGCTCGCCCTTTCGCGATCCGCCATTTCCTACGCGGGAGGTTAGTTAAAAACTTTTCCGGTTCTGGGCCCTGGAGATGGATCGTCTGCGTTGTGCGCGCTTGTTTGCATGTATCGAAGAACTCTGCTCGGAGCGCGGTCACCGAATGTTTTCGTGCCACTGGGCTAACGTGTTGAGATGCGAACCAATGACGTCCCAAATTGACCACTGCCATGTCCTGAGTGTACTCGCGGTCACCGGAGGCTGGAGTTTTGTCCGGGTTGAGTCGGGAAAGCAAGTCGCATGGGAAGGACGAAGATTTGGTTTGTGGCCATGACCCTTTCATAAGTGCCGACACGTATCGGACACAATGGCAGACACCTACGCACGTCTGCGAGAGGATTCGTTCCGTTGTGTTTTCCGGATGTCAATCGCTCCATTCCTCTGCGATGCCCGCGTCCAGCTTTTTGTAACGATCCCCACTGTCCTATCCTTCTTCCCTCTCACAATTGCTCTTTCGGCATCGCACGCCTTTACTTCCTCATTAACGCTGGTTTGCACATTCCTCGAAGGACAAAATGTTGCCGACTCCGTGAACTCTGCCAATACTCCTGGTATGTTGGAGTCGACGGACGAGGTTCGGAGGCTGTATTGTTGCCGTCTGCAAACAAATATCGGGATTTAGTCTATTTTCTGCAGTTCCGTGGGTGGCGCATGCCACCGACTTCTCCGGTAAGACCAAATTTAGGAGAGTTTCCATCATTCGATCCTTTTCCGGTCGAGATCCTGGCCGTTCACTTCATTACGTAAACTGTAGACGAACCTTATAGTCTACATCTTCACGAATTGATTATATCAATTACATCTCTGACAATCCTGCTCACGCCTTTGACGATGAGGTGTCCAACCCAGTTTCAGTGGGAGGAGCGGTGGTCACATGTTTTCGATAACTGTCCTCCGAGAGCTTGAGGCCAAGGGGGTTGGGGGGGGGGGGGGGGGGGGGGGGGGGGCAATTGTGCGCTTCGGAGCAGGTCTGGAGGCTCGCGCCTACCCCAAATGATTTTCTTGGCCGACAGTTTGTGCTCGGGATCCAGCACCATGGTCGACGCTGAATGGGTGGGGATGAAAAATTTCCTCGATACCTTCTCGTTTTTCGTCTTCAATAACCTAAGTGGGAGACAATCTGTTGTGCAAAATGAGATCTTCATGAGTTCATTGGTACTGTAGCAAGAGATACCCACGGCTAACAAACATTTAGCTCCCACTTCAAAAGTAGGAAGCAATGACGTTGTGATCGCCATGACACATCGCAGAGGACAAGTTAGAAAGCTTATCGCACCCAACTAGCGTACCCTATCATTGCGACCATTTGCAAGCGTGGTTCGCCAAAGTTGGATTTTCGTGGCTTCTGAGCCTTCGACAAGCTGACGACGAGCAGGGCACGGCGAGCGTAGGGGCCAGGCGCTCCCCTCGCCGACATACACACACGACAGCATGGCCCCGCGGCCGCGAACGCGGCTCGGCACAGCTTGCACGTCGACATGTGAGAGGACAGGAGGGGGGTGGGGATGGTTGCGGAGGCGGGAGGAGGGGGCTTCTTGGCCGAGGGGGGATGGAGGGAGAGGCACGCGGGTTGGAAGACTCCCCCCCCCCC
>SZWC01001631.1:117796-135415 GCA_023375785.1 Penium margaritaceum
CGAGCAGCGTGGGCCGCCTGAAGTCCACGGGTGATGCGCGCCCAGTCAAGCGGCTGCTGGCACTCGGTGTAGCGATGGGCACCTCCACAGTTGTAGCAGTGGACGGAACGCCCACTGCTACCACTGGATGACGGCTGCTGCTGGCCCGACCCGCGCTTCTTCTTCTTCTTCCCCTGGGCGGCAGCTGCAACGCCCTGCGTCTGCGTGGGTGTAGACGGGGTCGAGGAGGAGGAGGAAGATGCGGTCGTGGTGGAGCTGGATGATGGTGACTGCAGGATGGAAGATGGTGGTGAGGCGACGACTGCTGCAGCGAGAGACGCCTCCTGATGTGCCACTGCGGCCTCGCGGGTCGATGTGACCTGGAGGAAAAGCTGGTGCGCCCAGGGGAGCAGCTGCATGGAGGCCGAGAAGGGCTCGAGAACGGCGTCGCTGTACCGGTCGAAGATGTCGGTGTACTCCAGGCGAACTCCGAGCATGATCGCCCGGAGTGCCCACAGCTGTGTACCCCCTGAGGTACCCAGGCGCGTGTAGATACGCATGGCGCGTCGCCAGTAGTCCGCCGCAGGCTCTGCTGGTCCCTGACGAAGCGAATGAAAAGCGCAGATGTGAGACGCACGCGTGGCGTGCGTCTCTGCGGCCAGGAGAGAAAGCGTCAGATCCCAGCCTCCACGAGGATCAGCTCCGGTGCCTGTGCCTGGCTTACCAAGGAAGGGGCGGAAGTCGACGACAGTCTTGCGTGGCATGGCGTAGAGAAGTCCTCGCATGGCCGGGGCAACTGTCGACACCTGTGCTAGGTCTGTAGTCTGGTATGGACTGTGGTAGTAAGGCCAGACTCCCTCGGAGGTGGCCCACACCTGAAACAGAATCTCCCAGCAGTCAAAGCCATCCTCGCTGATGTACCGTGGGGGTGGCGCCTCAAAGTCCTTTGGCTGCCGCTCCGTGGGAAGGGCAGCCGCAGGCTGAGGAGGCCGGGAGACTGGGAAGAAGCCTGGAAGAGGATGATCTCCGATGGAAGGAAATGACGGTCGCATCGGAGACGCAGGTGGAGGTCGCATGCCCGTCTGCAGCTGACGAAGACGCTCTCGTAGAAGACGGACCTCCCGCGCCTGAGCGTCATCCTCGAAACCTGGCATGAGTGACTCGTCATCAGAGAGGTCCTCAGGTAGTGGAGAGTGTGTGCCAGGAGGTGCGGGAGGTGCCGGGGGCGGAACCCCTGTCGTGGCCGNAGCTCGCTGCCGCCGCCGCCCGCTGCTGCTGCTGCGCTGCCGCGCTGCTGCGCTACTGCTGCTGCTGCGCTGCTGCGCTGCTCGCTGCTGCTGCTGCCGCCGCTGCTGCCGCTGCTTCTGCTGCTGCAGCTGCGCTGCGGCTGCTGTTGCCGCAGCCGCCGCTGCGGCTGCTGCGCTGCTGCTGCCGCTGCTGCTGCTGCGCTGCTGTCACGCTGCGGCTGTGGCTGCTGCGCTGCTGCTGCAACTCAGCTGCTGTGGCTGTGAGGGGACTGCTGGCATCGCCGCCGCCACGCCTCTCTGCGTGGTGGTACGCGTCGCTGCTGCTGTCTCTGCAGCTGCGGTCTCGCGTTGACGGCGGTCGACAGTCTCCAGCGGGTCCCAGAAGATCTGCTGCAGCGGTGACTCTCACTGCTGCTGCTCTGCTGCGTCTCTGCTGCGCAGCTCGGTGAGATCTGTCTCACCGCTCTGATACCATAAGAAACTGCTAGGAAGCTTCCTAGCCTTGCTGCTGCTGACGTGGCGACACTGTCCAGTCAGCTGACGCACTAGCAAGCAGGCAGGTGCAAGAAACAGCAAGGATCAGTCTAAGGAGACGCGCAAAGTCTCATAAGCTTCAATAGCTTAGTAAATGCAGAGAGAGATGACAACTGACAGGTCCAGGGCATAAATACCTGCCGCGGCACACGGCGGGTGTCGCACGCGGCAGTCCAAAAGCTGTCCTAAAACCGGCCCAAAACCACTGTTTTGGCCGTAACTCTGCGCACACATGTCAGAATCCTACACCGTCTGAACCTAGACGTGCAGAATCAAAAGACGCACGCAACGACTGGTCACATGCATGCATCCATCGACTGACAGCGAGTATGTAATGCAAAAACATGCAAGTGGGACTCATGNCTGTCGTCGCGCCGGTGTCACCAGGGCCGCTTGCCTCAGGGATCTGCACGAGTATGGACACGGCCGAGTGGTCACAGTAAACTGTACAGGAACGGTACAAAGCACAACAAGTTTGGTGAAGAATTGGCAGTGCACGTACTAAAGGAGTTGAGTAAGGCAACAGTGCTTTACATTCTCATCATCACAACAAAAACAAGTGTCGTGATGTGATCCTGCCTTTTTTCTTTGTACAACCTTTTGTGACGACTCGGTCGTGTCCATACTCGTTTAGGTCCCCGATGCGTACCAAGGTGGCGACGGTCTCCATCGCCTCATGGCCCACACATAAGCAGTTGAAAAACAACGACCATGGTGTCCATGTTGCTTGTTTAGGCCTTCTACAATTGTTTTGTAGCCTGCGCGATTTCTTTGTGGATTGGTTTTGTGCCTGATTTGCATGTTTTGCATTGTGCATCCACCGATCAATGCCAAGCCGATGCTCATGAGAAGACAACGCATTTGGCTTGAGGTTATGCATCTTTACGTTCAAATGATGTTGCGTTTGGATACATGTGCGCATACTTACGACCAAGACAGTGGTTTTGGGCCGATTTTGGGACATAACTCAATTTTCACGTGCGTCACTTGTGTGCGCTGTGGCAGATTTTTATGTTGTTCGATTGTCAGCTTCAATAAGCTTCAACAAGCTATTGAAGCTTATTTGACTTTAAGCGTCTCCCTACCCCAACCGTTGTTGCTTCGTGCACCTGTTTTCATGCTAGTGCTTCAACTGATTAGATTGTGTCGCCGTGTCAGCGACAACTAATGTAGAAAGCATCCTATCATTTTCACATGGTACCAAAGCATCGTGTCTCCCCTTGCAGGGTTGTGTAGCATAGACGCAACATTGGCAATGGCAATGAGAGTCCTTGTTGTAGCCTAGTTTCCTAAGACCCATCATAGCACACTGTAGTAGCAAAGATGCCGCTATGATGTGGGCAGATACGACATCACCATGCAACCACCTCAACTAGATAACATCGCTTGCGATGGTAACGTGAGTTACTCTTCCTACCACAGCAGCACTAGTGCCCATGTGGTGTAAGAGTGACACAATGACAGCACCGGCCTGCAACAGTAGTAGTGACAAGCAGCCGCAGCACCTTGCTACAATAGTGAGCAATGGCAGTGGCGTGAGACGGTAGTAGAATTCTGCAGTAACAAATCCTACACTAATGGCGAGGAGCAAAGGCGGCAACATTGAGCTGTACCAGTACCATGAAAGTAGCACTAGCAACTATGGTAGCACAACAATAGCTGTAGTAGTAGTAGCATAGGAGCAGAAATAGCAACAGCCACAGCAGCACAGTAGTAGTAAGAAGCAACTACATAACCCCCTCTCCTCAGCTCATGCGGAACACCAAAAGATATGGGTCAGCCATTGACGTCACCATTGACATTGCTGACGTTAGAAATTCCGTATTGATGTGAGTAGAAAGGCTACTGACATGAGCATTTGCCTGTCATACATCATGCTCGGCTGTGACCTTTTCATGGATACTATTTCCATGCGAAACGTTGCCGGTCTCATGTGCGGACCAAGTTGGCATTTAGACCCATATTAGGCATGTTGCATGAGATCGTGGACTAACCACGGGGGCATTCAGATGCATCATATCAGACACCAAGAGGAGTCCCTACATCTGTACCAAGTTTCATAGTCTACACCGTACCCAGCACGAGGCCTTAGCACCCCCGCGTGGCAAGTTGATCCCTAAGATGATGAGGAGATTGAGGAAGACTCATGTGAGGATGAGATTTGTATTCTTCAGGAGCCGATTCATGAGCTACGCCTAGGATCGCAGCCTGCCATCCTACTACTATCTCTCCATTAGAATCAGCCTGTCGTTCAGCAGTGTTTACATTTTGCTGTGTTGTCCTCACTGGTGGTCTCCCTGTACCTTTCTTGCCTTAAGCTGAGCCTGAGGACACCCTCCTTATGAAGCAACGACCAAAGGACTTTGAGTTGCCTCCACCCCATGATGATAGTGATGACAGCTTTGACTACTCGGAGACCCTGGTTCTTGTGTGGATTGACTTTGAGGACGTCTGGCCTTCCTACCACAACCAGTGCCATACTGCAAACACTCACTAGGTCTAGACAATAGCAAGATGGATGTGTGGTACTCTCCTTGCCATGTTGCGGAGGAACGTGGTTGAATTCTGGCCCTTCCTATGTATGGTAGGGACCGGGACTGAAGAGGACCCATGTTGGTGCTGGGAGCTGGCCTTGACATCGCTCGTTGCGAAGACCCACGCCAAGATGATGACTCAATTGCCCCTGCTGGGATCCCACTAGACGTTCACCTCACTACTAGCGGCATGCCATGCGCATTTACACGCACCTTGAGACTAGTGGCGTGACGTTATTGTGGAAACTCAGCAACACCATGATCAGAGTACACATGGACCACATGAAAAATTTCATAAGCTTCAACCGTGGGGCCCTTTTCACAGCTTCTTGGGCTCAATACTTCCAAGCGGCATCGGCTCACGAGGGATGTGTCGCCAATCAGAGATACTCACTAGATGCAACGGTGTTTATGACTCCTGCAATGCATCTATCTTGATTTGATAGCCCCAGCTCCACCGCTTCCTCCTCGTCACCCTCTATGCCAAGCAGCCAGGCTCAAAGAGTTGTAGCAGCCACGCATGGGAAGAAGAGAAAAATGAAACACGGCAAGGGACAGCATCGGAAACAAAAATAGCAACAATACTAGGTGTTGTGTCGACTACTACAATTGTGGAGGTGCTCAGTGCTATATGGAGTGTGAGCAGCCCCTTGACTGGACTAGATTTTTGTCCGGTGGCCTTGGGATGGCCAACGCGCAACTGATGTCCTTTGGAAGCTCATGGGCGGGGCGGATTGAAATCACAATGGCAATAGATGCCGCCATTTACCTAGGCAGCAGCAATGACCTGGACCACCGGGATCGCACAGTTTCAGAGCTTCACCAAATTCTGGCGCAACGCACTCAGGGAGGCATGATTGTGTTGTCATAGTCAGGTGGTCCACTGACAACTTTTCATGTTATACTTATTGCTCGTGATGATGCTTGTGTGAGAGCTCATTTGGATTGTTACAACGATGGAATTGACAACACCGCCTTGCTTGACGAGTCTCAAAGTTGTGCTCTTTGTAGTTGTTGTGAGTTCTCTGTTGAGTTTCCAACAGAGGCAAAGTGTTATTTGGCCTGTTGTTCAGTTTTGACGACAGGTCGTGAGGCAAAAGGCACCTGGAACATTGACTCCGATGATACCCACCACATGATATGTTGTTGTAGTGAATGTGTGGTGTTCAGTTACGTTGCGTAGGTTTGGTGTGTTTGCATGGGATCTAGTTAGTTGTTGCTTGTACAGGGAGATGGGGTGGTGCATTTTTATGGTTTGTATTTCCCCTTCGACATTTATGATGTGCTCTAGAGTGTGTGAACTTGCGGCGGTGTGAGGACCCATGGATTGACATGGAATGGTATGTCTCCTCCCAACTACCATTGTAGGATATAGAGAGGTGGTTTGGTGGAGAGGAGGCGTGAACACACCTTTAGGAGGGAAGGGAGGTGAAGGCATCCTATAGGAGGGGACCTTCTGTCAAGCACGGAGACCCATGAAATGGTCTCCTTGTCTATAAAGAGGAATGTAAGAACTTGGCCACCTGACGTGTTGGGCTGGGTCAGTGGCTGAAGGTTGAGTTTTAGGGAAGGGAGCACACATAACACCTGGTGACGTGTAGGCTCTATTGGGGGAAGGCGGAAAAACATGGAGATGGGGAGGCTGTGAGATCCCTGGGGATGAACACCATTCAATTCTTTTTTTCTAAAATTCCTGGTTTTAATGATCGCACCCACTTCCTTGTGCTTTGGAAGTGTTGATCTTCTCCTATCCATGAGTTCAAACGAGAGCCTGCCTTGTCTATTGCATGAAAAAAAAGAAAGGATGTAGCTGGAACGTTTTCCATGCTTGACCAACGCCTTCCATAGCACATCAATCAAGGAAAACAATGTGATGAGTGTCGTCATCCAATCACAACCCTTGCAATTAAGTTAGGATACTTTTTCTCTACGGCTCCATTTTCAAAACCATATGCCCCATGTTTAGTATGTAGAGGACGGACATTGCATACCCTCAAGTAGTCCCTAAGTTTTTGGGTCTTGTTTTTGCGAGGCCACATATTGGCCCCGTGGTAGCTGGACATAGAAGGGTCCCTTTCAGGGCATGGGGAGTCTCCCAACTGACGCATCAGGTGATACAATGTCATAGTAGTGTACGTTGCTGCCACTACCTCTTGGGCAAGAGGTCGCATGGTTTTACGCCCACGTTCTTAGATGAAGCCATATGCTCCACAAATCTTCACTTGTTTTGGCTTCTTTGTTGTACACCCTTGCAACGACTATCTCCCTACTTGATTACCATAAGATTGTGTATAAGACCTTGTAATAGTTTTATAGACCTATTATTTGAAAGTGAACTACACCATATTAGTCAGCAAGTGCGATAAGATGCACATGTTGCACAAAGAAGAAGGACTATGATACATGAGACACTCACATTTGCAATGATGTTTTTGTGGACATGGTCCACAAAACCACGTCGCCGGCATGTCAAAGCCCAGCGTGACGCAAGCTACTCCTACCGCCATTTCAGCCAAATCCCTGGGCATAAATCTATGGGTACTCGCTAGAAGGAGATATTGTATGAACATACCAAATGAGAATAATGAGTTCGATACAATGCACATAGATGCATGATATGTTCCAGCAGTTCACCATGTTTTTCTTTAAGGGGGCTTGTAGACAGGCTCTAAATATCATCAGAATGTCGCTATCGCTAGGGCCAGCGCACTCCAGTATGAATGTACTGCATGATTGAATATTGTGGTTCTCCTTGTGCCTCCCTTCTGACTATGCTTGATTCCTACCCTCTAGAATTTCGAACTCCAAAAATCAATCACGATCGCACGAAAAATGGATGAGATAGCATGAATGCAAGAAAGCATGACAGATGTAGAATGCACCCACAAGAACAATTACAAGAGGAGAAGCAAGGATAGGGTTAGTAGCAAAGAAAGCTATACAAAGGGCAGCTAAGGCATGATAAAATGTAGCCGTAGCAGCAAAAACAATAGTGGAAGCAGATGCATCAATAGCATCGGTATCGGCGGCCTTAACATTTGCAACAGCAAGTTGGGGCGCAACACCACTAGTGGTCATGACGGGTGGGTCAGTATGGGAACAGGGTGGCCATGACGAGCACATACACATATAATTGTGATTCTGCAATGATATCCTTTTGTTTCAGCTGCTTCAGGCACTTGTGTAGCTTGCCCTTGAGGTTTTGCGCATTGTTATGCATGACATCCCACGTGGCTGCATTCTTGTCTTCTTGTATATCGTATAAAAAATCATTGTCGTGCCTGTTGTTGAGCACTATGAGCTTTAGTCTAAGAGAAGCAAAGGCGCAAGGAGGTCAATGGAATAATGGTTCTACTAAGCATGTCTACATGGAAGAGATGTGCACATTCAGTCATCCATGTACTATATCCATCAAGGCAACATTCAGTGTATTTACGTGTAGAATTCATTCCACAACAAACTGTCAGTGTCCATGCTTCAATTTGAAAAAGGTGCATTGCTTGCAGAAAGGGAAAATTGGAAGGAAACCAACGAGAGTTGGAGCACATTCATGTAAATGGGTACAAGGCATGTCTTGACAAACAACCTACACCAAAGGTTCAGGGCAGGACTTCAGTGCACCTCCCTTATCCTCTTCTCCCTGGTTGAGCAGCCTTGTTCAGTTGAAACAAGCCAAAAAGCAATCTTCCAACAATCCCTCTATAGTACATTGAAGTTAATATGCAATTCCACACACACACACCTCTGTGACATGCTGTATTACTCTTTCACATTGTCCTTTAGTTTCTAGAAAGTCTATGCCGGCTCCTTGCACACCTTCTCTGAATTAGCTATCGCCTTAGCATGCTATAGCTGGTGTCCCAGGATGCAACACTCATGCTCCATCACCCCCATGTGTGCCAATTAGACCTCCTAACCACCACCCCAGCACTAGGCTCTTCATTAGCCACCTTTGCCTCATCCACCTCCTCACAGTCCGGAACCAGCTCTTGCTGCTTCACCTCCATCTTTGCCACAGTCTCTTGCACACTTTTGTCGTGATAAGATACACATGCTCGTGTTGTACAGAGGCCATGAGGAAACCTTGCGAGACACTTCAGCTTGATACCCTCATGAGCCAACGTGAAAGACATGCCTTCTTTGCCTTCCATCTTTTTAGAACACTTATCCCGTCTCCAAACTTTCTCAACTTTGCCTTTTGAGTGGTAAGTTTTACCAAGTTAACTTACACTAGGATGTCCTCCCAGAAGAGTTGGCTAGTGTAATGAGTTCCACTATGACTTATGTTCTTCTCTTCAAGCCATACGCCTGCTCCAACAACGGAATCTTGAAACAAGCAGTTATTTCCTTGCTTCATCAGATCTTAACCTGATAGAAAGACCTGATGTGCTTGATTCACCATGAGCCATGTGAGCTCCGTTCTCCATAACATATTCATTCTGGAAAGGGGCAAAAAGAGCCAATCCACTGTAGTAAACATGTGCATAGGCATGCACATGGGTCCGTCATGCTCGGATACATTAATGTTGGCTTGTGTATGAGCAATACCTTCATGAAGGTGCTGCACATCTTTTTCAATGTCCGTTTTCTTGGCTTGCTTCTTCATTAGTAGTAGTACTTGCTTTATTGTCCACTCCAACTCCGCCTACGGACACACACCCATCCACATCAAATGTGTAGACATGTCATTTGAAGGAACACAACAAAAACACACACATTCATTTTCTATGCTGAAACTATTCAACCATACTCCTAACAAATTTAGTAAGTCAATCATTCCTTGCTTGCAACGAAGACACACCCGGAGTGAAATGAGAGGTGTGCAATATCTATCCAGCCGAAGTTCACAACTTGTGATGCATCACAGACCATGCTCTCCTCTTAGGAAGATGTTTGATGGCCCCACCAGGTTCACTTGGGAGGGGATGGGAGAAGGATGTAGGGATGGGATAGAAAAAGAAGAAGTGTATCCGGTGTGTACGATAAAAAAAACACATCTTGAGGTTGTGGCATAGACTGTGGGCTTCACAAGTCAGAGGCAAAACCGCAAGGGCCTGGGAAGGGACACGTACAGAATGTCAAAAAGTTGAGATATAAATACAATCGCAGAGAGAGTTACCAAATGATAGGTCCACAGCATAAATACCTGCCGCAGCGGGCGGTGGGTGTCGCATGCAGCAGTGCAAGGTCTGTCCTAAATCCGGCCCAAAAAAACTGGTTTGGCCGTAACTCTGCGCAGACAAGTCAGGACGCTACGCCGTCTGAACCAAAACCTATAGGATCTCAAGCCGGATGCTATGACTGTTCACATGCATGCATCCGGCATCGAACGGTGGACACACAATGCAAAACATGCAAATCGGGCCCACGGCCAGTCCACCGATGAAATCCCACAGGCTACAAAAAAACTACAGACGGTCTAAGACAACATCCAAAACATTGGGTCAATTGTTGGTCAGCTCCAAGTGGGTGGTTCACCACCCGACAACGCGTCGGTGCCTCCTGGATCCGCATCAGGGATGTGTCATGCCATAGCTGCTGGATAAGTCCTCGGACGATCCGGAGACCTGTCGAGTTGTCATGATCTCTAGTACAACCGCTGCTCCACACCACCAGTGTTGGGTATACGCGTAATCACCATGGTCGTCGCTCGTGACGGGTGGAAGCCACAAAAACCATCACTCCCCTGGCTGACATAGCCGTCAATACCACAACGATAGAGGGACTACACTCATTGTCTGTCATATACACGCACAACATAAGGTCTCCTCGTGATAGTGGTCTAACTCACCAAATGCCCGGGTCTCGACCTTACAACAAGTCAATCACACACCTACGTGTTAAACATCATGCAAGAGATACAAAGAAACAAGGTCTCCTTGTGACCCCGGACAATATCTGCAGATATCCGGGCCTCGACCAGACCATGCATGGATCATACATAACACATGGAGGCAATGGGTCTCCACGTCACACCGGTGGAACTCACCAGATAAGTGGGTCTCGGCCAGCACAACCTCAAACATAGCATCGTGCCACACCCCAAGTAACCTCGCTTGCCTCAAAAGGTGTCAAGCCAAAGCCCTCACACCGACACCCCCCCTGGGCTGCAGAGGTTAACAACACGAGCAACGCTGATTGCTGCTCCCAACACAATCCCTGAGGAGGGAGCACGGCTCCCCCATGGCCACATACCCTTGCACAGCAATAGGAAGGGTGATAACGATGCTGGTGGGTTGTGCTCACATAGAGCCTCACCCCAGAGTGTCGTCGTCACCGTCTTCGTCGTCGTTGTTGTAGTTATCAATGATGCCGTCACTTGCTGATGTGACTCATGCAGCAATGAGGACCTCCTCCAAAATAATCACCTACTATATGGCCTTCAGTTATTGAGCTGCAAATTGTCTCGCGACCTCCGCAACGTCGAGGCGTGTGGAGCTCGACGAGCTCTGACGCGGCACCCGACTAGCAGGCTGCATCTGCGGCATGTAGGCGGTCAGACACACAACAAACCTGATGGTAGACCTTGATCGTGTGTGCGTCGGCACGAGCTAGAGCCTATGGCAGCCTCACAGTCTCATCGTGTATAAAGGAGTGGAGCTGCGCCTGCTCGTCGCACAAGTCGACGTTCTCTATGTCACTCGTTGACTCAAGTGCGGCTTCGCCACGAGCTGCTGGCAGGGTGTGGGCGCAAGACAATGAGTTGCAACGTAAATCGTCTGGTCTGTAGGAGCAACTGTTGCAGAGTCATCTACTGCTTGTGACACACATGTTGCTTGATAGTCAACTACTGGCTGAACGTCGGCATGTGTAGATACGTCTGCATTTGCGGTGTTGTCACGGTCATTGAAGGTGCGGTGAGTGCCGTGGTGCTCGCGACCCCTGAGGCACAGCCTACCATCCTCCTGATGTTAGAGGTCTGCCTATCTCATACGTGCATCCTGTAGAAACCACTCACCTGCCTCGAGACGCATGTGTACATCCTCCACACACTCCTCGATAGCCCGTCGTGCTGGAACATTCGTTGTGTAACAAGAGCTGCTGGCCTCCCTTAGCTCGGCCATGAGACTCTGCATGTGTACCTCCGCTCTAGCCACGACCGCCTCCTGGTCTTCAACCCTGGAGCGTAGGCACTCAGGTACAAGAACTGTAGCTCGGACGAGAGTAGGTGTGTTGTCGGCTGAAACCACCACGGTGTCATCGACACCGGTCAGAGCAGCGATGAGCCGGAGGTCCACAGCTTGCTCTGCATCCTCCATGTCACACACGCGGACACCTGCTATCACCGAGGGGCCATCTCGTGCTCATGCTGCGGCTACTACAAGAACGACAGCGTATTGACCCTCTACATCTTCCTCCTTCCCTGCGTCTGACCACTCCACGATGGACGACTGATCCTCATAGAGGAAGTCTACTTTGTCGTGGCAGTCCAACACTTGCTCTTGCTACCAAGCACTATGTGCCAGAACCACATGGGCGTCTGCTGTGGGCCGAGCATCAGCATCTCTATCACATGCTCCTCCTGCTACTGCTCCTTGCACCATGGTACTTTTCTCCACACCAGCTAACGCTGGAGCGCACACATCGGCAGGCGCAGCTCCTTGATCGGTCGTCGTCACGTCATCCGCCAAGGTATCAACAATCACCATCTTCATCCTAACTCTGACTCAGCATCGGACCAGTCCTCCTCTGACGAAGAGTCTTCATCAAGGAGGACGTCTCCCCACGTTGAACGCTTCGCTAACTGAGTCTGCTGTGCTACGTTATCCGTCTCAACCATCCTTCGTTGCACAACAATCGCCTCACCAATGCCGAGCTCGACCATGGTCATCAGTGGAAAAACCATCCCCTTCACGACTGACACCTTCGCAGGAGCCATGGGGACTCGATAGACCAACCTGTGGATAGAGGATGAGGGGGTCTTGTCACTTGTGACTCCTCCCACAACCGCATCCAATGGTGCTGCCTGAGCGCAACGTATAAGAAGAGTAGCTGGCCGCTACGCATAACGAGTGCAAGCACAAGCAGCACGGCCTGAGACTGAGGGTCCATTCATTAGTATGATGCCAACGACCTCCATGACAGTGTACATCGCGATGGATGTAGACAAGATATTTGGCATACTAGCATCGTCGGAGGAAAGGATGCATGATCGAGAGGAGGATGGAGATGGTGTGGGAGGTGGCATCAATTATGGGATGGCAGCTCGCTCAGAAGTCACGTGGTCAAGAAGCTCCTAGACCATGCCCTTGAGGTTCTGGAACTCCACGTGTAGGGATGCCATATCTCCATGCAAAAGCGTTGTGGCGTCGCCCGGTGATGTATCCACCGTAGGAGGAGGCGAGGAGAGTCGCACCAGGGGAGATGCCACCCAGGAGGGCTCCGTCAACACTGGTTTCAGCCATGCTATCTATCCCAAAGACAAGTTGGATGCATGCCACTGTTGCATCGACCACTGTGCCTTTGGCTGTTGCCATGGTTGAGGCTCAGGCGTTGACCACGGCGCTGGCAATGACGATGGCCACACTACATAGGTCATGTCGAGAGCCTAGCGTGGGTATTAGTCCTGCACACTCAATCTCGGTGGTGCACAACACCACATAAAAGGATACGAACGCAGCAATGTCTCTCATACGGGCTGCGATGTCGTGAATCTTGGCCGAAACCTCAACCGTTATGCTGCACTACCGCCACACGCCGGAGATGGGACAACTATCGCAACGTGCGACCTCAAGTCTTCTTCGGTATTGTTGCTGCTACACCGAGTGTTGTCGTCAGCCGACGGCTCTGACCTCAAGCCACCTTCGTTGCTAGTGCTGCTACCAATACGACTCTCGTGGCGGCTACTGCTACAGCGGTTCCCGTCGTTAGCCGATGGTGGAGGCCTCAAGCTACACAAAAAGGTAAAACAAAAGCTCTCTCCCCAAAAACAAAGGGAGTAGGATGCACGACCCCATTTTCTTCTCTTCACCGACCGCTTGGTGCTTGTGAGGTACCCCTCCTCAGGGTATTTCTTGATTGCCCCACTCGAGGAAACCGCTAACCCCTCCTACTCTTCGGTCTGGCTCGACCCTCGCTTTGTGCGAGCTCATCGAGCTTGCTCATTCGGCGAGCTTGTTGGGCAAGCTCGCTTGGCGAGCTCGTCGAGCGAGCTTGCTTGGCAAGCTCGCCCCATAGGCAAGCTCGCTTACAATTCAAAGCTGCACGCCAGCTTCACGCTACAAGCAAGCAAGAGCGGTACCTCCTGTCCCTACTGACGCCTCTCCTACGAGTGCTACTGTTGCTTCTTCTACGCGCGTGTGCAATTGCGGCGGCATGCTACACCTGCTCGCCGCCGCTACTGCTACTGCGCCTGCTACTCGCTACTGTTGTTGCCCAATTGTTGTTGTGGCTACTGTCCTTCGCTATTACTATTGCAATTTTTAGTTTCCACCGCTGTTGTTGTAGCTGCTACTATTACTTGCGGCTATCAATGCCGTAGCTGCTGCTGTAGCTGCTGCTATTACTTGTGGTTGTTGATGCCGCTGCTGCTGCAAGCTACTGTAGCTGCCGCATGCTGCCACTACTCGAAGCCGTCGCCTCAAGCTTCTGCTGCGAGGTGTTTCCCCTCCCTCCTTTTGTGTGTGTACATGCCGATAGCCACTAACGGCTGTTGCTGCCACTCGATGATGTTGTTGCTCAACGTGGCTGCTGCCCGTAGCCGCTCTCGCTTCAAGTGCTTCATGCCACTATTGCTGCTATGGTTGCTATTGCTTACAGCTACCGCCACAGTCTTCGCTATCTCCACCGCTCCGCTGCCACGTAGTCGTGGTGGGTCCCTCCAGGAACTGCTGTTGTGCTGTGGGTGGCTGACGCTACTGCCACTCACTGTTGCTATTGTTGTTGTGTCTCTATTGCACAACACAACGAGTTGTGGCTCGTTAGCTTTGATACCATGAGAAACCACCTGGAACCTTCCAAACCACTTGTCGCGGAACTAGGCGTCAGCGCTAGGTCAGCGTGTCACAATGGTCACAAGTGAGAGTCAAAACTCCAAGGGTCTAGCTAGGGGCACATACAAAGTATCAAGAAGCTCATGTATGAATAAAATTACAGAGAGAGCTGAAAAATGATAGGTCCTCAGCAAAAATACCTGCCGCGGCGCACGGTGGGTGTCGCACTCGGCAGTGCAAGGTCTGTCTTAAAACTGGCCCAAGAACACTGGTTTTGTCGTAAGTCTAGGTAGACAAGTTAGGACGCTACGTCGTCTGAACCTAAATGTGCAATATCTCAAGCCGGAAGCTATGACTGGTCACATGCATGCATCCGGCATCAAACGGTGGACACACAATGCAAAACATGCAAATCCGGCCCACGGCCAGTCCACTGATAAAATCCTACAGGCTACAGAAGAATTGCAGAAGGCCCAAGACAACATCCAGAACGTTGGGGCAGTCGTCGATCACCTCCGAGTGGGTGGTCCACCACCTGAGGATGCGTCGGTGCCTCTTGGGTCCGCATCAAGGATGTGTCAAGCCGTAGCTGCTCGATAAGTCCTTGGACGATCTGGAGTCCCATCAAGCCGTCACGATCTCGAGTACGGCTGTCGCTCCACACCACCAGTGCAAGGTATACGGGTAATCACCATGGCCGTTGCTCGTGACGGGTGGAAGCCACACAAACCATCACAGAGACCCTCAAGCATCGTGGTTTTGGCCTAGTCACCCAAGGATTATGTCGAATCCACTGCATACTACTTGAATAAGCAAATGTATTTGCGCGATAGCACAGGTCACAAGGATGCTCCCGGTGTTCTCTCATTAGGTGCAATTGCGTATTTCAATAAGCCATAAAAATATATTCCCACCACTTACGATTGTGACCAATCATGCACGGTAACCAGGCCGGTATGAACTGAGCTATCTCGAGTCACACTGACAGCCTGCGAGCCCTCTCGTTGGTTGCCGCACAAACAAAAGGCATTGGTGCTAATGCATCCGTCGGTTTGGGTTCTCGCTTTGGGACCAGGTGAGGAGCTAGGCCCCAGTGTCAAGATAATCCTCGTAAAATGAGAAGGAACATAACACTAAATTTATGGGCAAAATGATATGGGCGACACAGTTGCTTTCAGTGCCACTCATCTTTCTCACCCTATCCCCTCCCTCTCCTTCTTGATCGTGGCCGCCCCCTCCCTCTCCCCCCCTCCCTTAGTGTCTTTAGCACTCCCTTGTAATTTTGTTTTGTTTGTATCTTTTCAAGGAACTTGTCGTTAACTGCTTTGTAGCTATGCTCGGAGTTTAGCTTTAAGGCCAAAGACCAACACTGTAACGTGATGCGTCGTGGTGAGGTGTGGTGTGATGCGAGGCGACAGTGACATCAAGATTGGCATTGACATCGCCATCGACATTAACATTGACATCGTCATCGATAACAACATTGAAAAAAGCATCAAAACTCACACCAACATTGAAAAATTTGTCAATATCAACATTGACATCAATGTTGACATGGACATCAACACCAACATCTTGATATCGATGTCACCCACTCACTTAATCACACATGCAAAATTAATCACTCGTTTTCTCACTCACTCGCTCTTACACTACCAATCTTATGTGATAATGATATTCTTCATTGAGACATACCAGTAACAAAAATTGTCCTTCTCGTGTAAAGTCCTGTGGCAGTCATTTTCGTTGTGATTCCTTTCACTCATGCTAATTGTACGTACCTTCAAGTTTCCAGCTCTCACAAATATGAAATACAATTTGGTTTCTTGGTCTTTTGAATGGAGGCCACATCCGAGTTTGCTTCTATGCTTTTATTGCACGACTTTTTATCCATGCAACCTATTACATACCACCATCATGTTCCACGGACATGCATGTGAGTAGTACTCTTGTATGCCCTCGTCATGTCAAACATAGGACAGAGTTGTATGCATAAAGGTCCTTGCTCATGGTTAGTTTGTCCATGTAAATTTTTGTTTTTACAAGAAGATACATGCAAAAGGATAAACTCTTGAAAATTTATTGCAAGAATCCTTGTCCATGCAAAAATCAAGTGTCTGCGTGATGTTCCACGCATGTACATGCGTACACTACTCATGCAACCAAAAACGCTCTTGGAAGCTAATTCCAGAGCTCCTTCTCCATTCAACAAGTCAAGTACCAACACTGTCCTCCACGTACGTGTATGCGGCCAAGTATGCTCATTCGTTCCAAATGAGAAGCCCTTTATTGATACCAAAAATCACCTTGTTGTGTTCTTCTAGTATTCTAATAGGACCTTGCAATCTCCACCCTCTTCAAGGTGCAACAAACCAACTATTATGGTAAAAGAGGTAAGTGATGTGATGTGATGGGTTTTTTACCCCTTTCATTTGTGTACGTTGCCATTGACATAGAAAGAGTTCACATTGCTCAAATTGAGACATTTCAGAACAGGGCCGAATAGCCCTTCCACCCAATCTGCGAGGGGTTCAGGAACATCCTACCGAGTGCTTAAAAAACAAAACTCCCTCGCCCGGCGGTTTAAAGAAAAAAACTAGACTGCCCGCTCGCTTCACCATGCTCGATCAGTGGCATGCACCGCTAATCCAGCGAAGGGAGGTGGGGCATGTCAAGCCCCCTCTCTCCATCGGGATTCTCTCTCCCACACGAGAATCGCGATCGAGGGATGATGTCTTGTTGTTTTTTGGGTTGCATAGTAGCCCTTTTTTTTCTTACTTTTGTGTGTTTGTGCCGCAAGAAAATCGTGATTGGTGGATCGGTCATTTTTGTGATCAACCCGCCAATCAAGGTGCAAGAAATTGTAAGACGGTATGCCCCCCCCCACGTCCACGGTCTCACGACGGAAGGGGGGCCCAGAAGAGAAAAATCACGGACAACGACTTAGATGTCCGGACAGACCCCAGATAGTACGGAATCACCAGTCCGACGCTAGAGCAAAAGGGTAAGGACTGTACGTCCAGTTGGGTCCAACCTTGGCCTCGCCCTATCCTGTTTCATGGAACTGGTCGTCACAGCAAACTCTTGAGACTCGTGAACCCAGCTTTAAATAGGGCCAAAATGCATTTGAAAGAAAAGAAATTCAACCACCATCATAGAAGAAGGAAATGGAAAACTATGCAGCAGGTTGGGGCAGCAGCGTTGTTGATGCAGCGTGCGGGCTTCCACGCTCGTTGCTTAAGTCAGCTGCCCCCTCAGTCTGCTGCTCTAGAATCTAAGTATGGAAGCTCTGGGTTTGTTACTCAGAAACGTGCGCGCCAGAGTTAGCGCCAGAAAGCAGCTGAAAACTGATAGTAACTGATTAGGAATGAAGAATGAACAGCAATGGGGGAC
>SZWC01001631.1:143084-154970 GCA_023375785.1 Penium margaritaceum
AAAAATTTCGGCAGCATTTCCCCTGGCCCAGTGGCCGTGGGAAAAAATCTGACGCCGCCACCAGGAGGGTCAATGCTGTCGGAAAAAATCCGGCAGCATTTCCCCTGCACTGGCGCGTATGGAGGTCCGCCGGCGTTGTCTGGCACCTGTTCGCCAGTCTTCTGCTGCTGCTGCTACGCTCTGGCTCTGATACCAAAATGGAAAACTATGCAGCAGGTTGGGGCAGCAGCGTTGTTGATGCAGCGTGCGGGCTTCCACGCTCGTTGCTTAAGTTAGCTGCCCCCTCAGTCTGCTGCTCTAGAATCTAAGTCTGGAAGCTCTGGGTTTGTTACTCAGAAACGTGCGCGCCAGAGTTAGCGCCAGAAAGCAGCAGAAAGCTGATAGTAACTGATTAGGAATGAAGAATGAACAGCAATGGGGGACCCCTCCAAGTTCTACCTCCCCCCCCCCAGCTCTGTAGAGCTTGTTACTCAGTTCAACAGCCAATCATAAAATAGCTAATTTCAGGCTGGCAGGTTTTCTCGGTGAGGCGTGCCAGACGGCCGACAGCCCAAAATCCGGGCGTCGGCCGTTTTGCCTGAAAACTGGACCATACCATAATACGGACGCTGCAAACGCAGTCGTGCGGTCAGAATCTGCTAGAAAACAAGTAGCGAGGAGTTATGGCAGCCTGAACCCAGGTAGTGCCCACGATGGTTTATGCTGCCAAACGGGGCCATGCAACATGCAATTGGGACCCTAGGCAGCGCATGACGATTCAGGCACGACAGTACGCGCTGGACGCATGCAGAAAGCGACTGCGGTGGCAGTGACTACCGGCAGCGCGACCGCCGAGGAGGCCTGCCGATGGAGCTGAACACGTCGCCGGAGAGAGGGGGCTCCAGCGAACTGCAAGACGACCTCAACGTGCGTCGGCTCCAACGGACGACACTCCATCAGCGTCGAGTCTTGCCGTCAGTCATCTGCACGCCGATGTACACAAGCCGGGAGGACACAACAGAGCACAATGAGCGCAAAAACCAACAAAAGGTAAATAGATTAAATTCTGCCTACACTTACGTCATCTTGTTTTCCATAGCATAATGAAACATTCAAAACTCATTCAAATTTGTCAAATGCAAATTTTATGTGAAGTTCATCATAGATGTGTGAAACTAGCATAATCACAATAGAATAACAAATTAATGCCATTCAAGTAAATTTGGTTTCATCTCATTATCATGATATGAAACCAGAATTATAGGAAAAAATCAGAAGAAATTCCTTTTGAGGTTCTTCAATATGTTGGTGAATTGTTATACACAAAACTGTATTGTCAAGCGCATTTGTTAAGTTTTTGGCTCCTCTGTTTTTGAGTTTTACATCCACACAAGCTTGAATAAATCCACCATAGCTTGAAGTAAACTAGGAAGAGTTTGCCCAAACCATACACAATGTTTAAGACCACGTACGGGCGAACAAAAAAAGAGTTTGAACGAATGTGGGTGATAGTTTAGAAGTCCATTTACAACCAGTTTTCGCTTCCACAGACGAGGTAAAGTCTCGTGGCAAACCTCCAGTATGTGGTATGGATTGCGGGAAATTATTTAGCCTCTTAAGAGATGCTAATCCGAATACTTTTGCTTGGTTACTATGTAACCCTATGCACGCTTTGCGTGCAACACCTGCCTCTTGTTTCTTTTTTTTTTTTTTGACACGAACCCCCCTGATTTGATGTAGGGTTTCATTTTTTCACGGGCTCCGCTCGTGCAAAACATATAAAACTTTAAATGAAACCAGGGGGGGTTTGTGTAGAACCCAAAAAAAGACATCATCGTTCGATCGCGATTGAGCGAAAACTCCAATTTTGAACCCGAGCGAAAATCCTCATTCTGTTTATTTTTTTCATCACACAAACCCCCCACTTTTTGCACGCTAGCCCTAGTCAAACCCTACCCTGAATTGCATTTGGGGTTTTGGGGGTTTTAATTTTGCATGACTCCTACTGGGCCCCGCGGTAGTGGGGCCCAGCAAGTTCCCTTTCAACGCATGGGAAGTCTCATACCCACCATGCAAACCACAGGCAACCCCCTCCCCCCCAAACATTCACAAACCCCTCAAAAGAGGAGTCTGTGAATGTTAGACAAATATTGATGACGTCAGCATGTCGAGGCTGCATCGCATGCAGTGTCGACATGCTTTTTCCCTCGGTCTTCGTGGGCAAGGGGAGTCTTGTTTTCTAAACGCCGGGTAGGAACGTCTTTTTCTTCTGAACGTCTGGTAAGGTAGTGCTATTCTTCCGAACGCCGGGTAGGGCAGACATACATTCAAGTTTCGTGGGTAATCCTTATATCTACCCTTCATAACAAGACCATGACAATGTTCAACGATAAGGTTGAAGCTGTCACTAGACTAAGCATACTCTAGTTTTGTTTTAAACCAACATGTGATGTCATGTCCCGTTGCGTTGTTTTAATTAATGTCATTTTTTGTCGTAAGTTGCCATATGGAGTTTTGTTGTGTGTAGTCGTGTCGAGCCATTTCATGTCGTGTTCATCACTGTCGTTTCATGTCATGTCACACCTTGCCGAATGTATGCTATGCTATCATGTTGCAATGTGTTGTGTTTTGTTGTGCTATGTTATGGCCGTTCGTCTTACTTCGTAATCAGTATTATGGTGTTTTGTTGTTCCATGTCATTCAGTTTTACGTAGTGTCATGTTGTGTTGTGTTATATCATGTCATCTCTTGTTGTGTAGTCTCATGTCGTGCCATGTCATGTTGTGGCATGCGATGTCTCGTGACATCATCTCGTGTGTGTGACATCGTTTTGTGTTGTGTCATGTCACAATATGTCACGTGGTATCCAGTTATGTCATGTCATGCCATGCGATCCTATCATGTCGTGTTGTGTTGTGTCCATTCCTGTGGTATGGTGTGGTGTAGTTTTGTGTCATGTTGTGTAGTGTTCTATCGTATCGTATCGTGCCGTGTCAGAAGGAAATGCCTAGGCAGCAGGTTGGGGCAGCAGCGTTGTTGATGCAGCGTGCGGGCTTCCACGCTCGTTGCTTAAGTCAGCTGGCCCCTCAGTCTGCTGCTCTAGAGTCTAAGTCTGGAAGCTCTGGGTTTGTTACTCAGAAATGAGCGCGCCAGTGTTAGCGTCAGAAAGCAACTGAAAACTGTAAGTGACTGATTAGGAATGAAGAATGAACAATGGGAGACCCCTCCAAGTTCTAGGCCCCCCCCCAGCTCTGTAGAGCTTGTTACTCAGTTCGTCAGCCAATCAGAAAATAGCTCAGTTCAGGCTGGCAGGTTTTCTCGGTGAGGCCTGCCAGGCAGCCGACAGCCCAAAACCGGGGCGTCGTCCATTTTGCCTGAAAACTGTACCATACCATAAAACCGACGTTGCGGACGCAGCCGTGTGGTTAGAATCTGCTAGAAAAATAGTAGCGAGGAGTTATGGCAGCCTAAACTCAGATAGTGCCCACAATGGTTTATGCTGCCAAACAGGGTCATGCAACGTGCAACTGGGACCCTAGGCAGTGCATGACGATGCAGACGCGATGGGACGCGCTGGACGCATGCAAGCAGCAAGTGCGGTGTCAATGACCGCCGGCAGCACGACCGCCAAGGAGGCCTGCCGATGGAGCTGAGCGCGTCGCCGGAGAGAGGAGGCTCCAGCGAACTGCGAGAAGACCTCAGCGTGCGTCGGCTCCACCGGATGACACTCCATCAGGGTCGAGTCTCGCCGTCAGTCATCTGCACGCTGATGTACACAAGCCGGGAGGACACAACAGAGCATAATGAGAGATGCGAAAAAACCAACACTCCCCCATGACTCACAGGCGTAGTGCACATGGGTGGACAGGGACACGGTAAACATCCATACTCCCCAAGGACATGCAGAGATGCAGGCAGAGATAAAGAGAGAGCCTCTCAAGGACGTACGCCAGCCGAACTCAGAGCCTTCTTGAACGAGTCGCGCTTCAGTGCCTTGGTTAGAAAGTCGGCCAACTGCCGTGCTGTATCAATCCACACGATGTTGATGCTGCCGTCATGCAACAATGAACGCACATAGTGATACTCAACGTTGATGTGCTCTGTGCGTGTATGATGCATGCCGTCATTGTCGGCGATGGCCATGGCACTCTCATTGTCGCAATGCAACGTGATGGATGGGACGGACTGACGCAACTCGGAAAACAGACGACGCAACCACACACTTTCACATGCGCCTGATCCAAGAGCCACGTACTCAGCCTCAGCAGTGCTGCGCGCAATGCACCCCTGCTTGCCACTGCGCCAGGACACAGCCGTGCCGCCAATCAGAAAGATCCAGCCTGTGCGACTCTTACCGTCCGGAATGCCGGCCCAGTCGCTGTCGTTGTAGCCCACTGCGACATCAGACGGTTGACGGAGGAACATGAGACCTCGCCGAGGAGTCGAGCCGACATAGGTCAGTACTCGGATCGCGGCCTCGTGGTGGAGGCGACGCGGCTCCTGAGAAAACTGGGCTAGGAGGTTGACGGCGAACGCGATGTCTGGACGTGTCGTCATCGCCAGGAACATCAGTGACCCGATGACTCGCAGGTACGTGGTCACGTCAACTGGCTCCCCCACAACAGCTGGGTCAGGACTCTTCAGCTTCACCTGGCCAGCGGGCGACATGGGTGAGGATGCGCTCGGCACGAGTGGCAGGTCCTCGGTGAAGCGAGTGGATAGAGTCTGCACATAAGCAGCCTGATGGACATGGAGGATGCCCTGGGAGCGATCATGGACGAGCTCCATACCCAGGAAGACTCGGACAGACCCGAGATCCTTCATCTGGTAGGTGGCGTGCAGCAGGTCCTTGACGTGCTGGATGGCGGCCGTGTCTGGCGACGCAACAAGGAGGTCGTCGACGTACACCAGAACAGCAGCGAAGGTCTGGCCTCGCGGACTGACAAACAGTGCAGGGTCCGCGGTGCTGCGCTGGAGCCCACCACGAAGGAGCGTGCTGCTGATCTCCAGGTTCCAGCACCGAGGCGACTGCTTCAGGCCATAGAGGGCCTTACGCAGTCGCCACACTCTCTCGGTGCCATCGTCGAAGCCTGGTGGCTGCACCATGTAAAGCTCCTCACCCTCCAGTGAACCATGGAGAAAGGCGTTGCTCACATCCATCTGATGCAGCTCCCACCCATGCTGGGCGACCAGGCTGAAGAGAGCCCGGCTGGTGGAGAACCGGCCAACTGGGGCGAAGATCTGGTCATAGTCGACCCCAGGGACCTGGGCAAACCCCTTTGTAGTGAGGCGGGCCTTGTACTTGTCCAAGTACCCGTCGGGTTTCCACTTGCGCCGAAAGACCCACTTGGCGCCGATGGCCTTCCGGCCTGGAGGAAGGTCGACGAGGTCGTACACGTGGTGCTGTCGGATAGCAGCTAGCTCATCGGCGCAGGCAGCGTCCCAGTGTGCGGCCTCAGGAGAGGCTCGTGCCTCACGCAAGGTGGCTGGGTCCTCCAGGCGTGCTGTGGAGCAGACTGAGAGAGCGTGTGCCTCTCGCGCCCCAGGTGGGATGCGCGCCAGGGCAGCCACAACAGCGTGCCGATGCTCGTGATGGAGCATGGCGTAGGCCAATGCAGAGCCCGGGTGCAGATATGCGATGATGGCCGATGTGGTCAGGCCCAGGGCCTTGGTGCCAGGGTCCCCACTCACGACCGTGGGAGTGGAGGAGGCACGGGGAGCCACAGGGGGTCGAGACGCTACCGAGCGCGGTGGGACGGTCTGCACGCTCACCGACGGCCTGGGTCGGAGGCTGCCGCTGGGACCACATGTGTAGCGTGGCAAGGCGTGCGATAGCGCTGAGTTTGATGGGCCAGTGGAGGCNGTGGGATGCGCGCCAGGGCAGCCACGACAGCGTGCCGATGCTCGTGATGGAGCATGGCGTAGCCCAATGCGGAGCCCGGGTGCAGATATGCGATGATGGCCGATGTGGTCAGGCCCAGGGCCTTGGTGCCAGGGTCCCCACTCACGACCGTGGGAGTGGAGGAGGCACGGGGAGCCACAGGGGGTCGAGACGCTACCGAGCGCGGTGGGACGGTCTGCACGCTCACCGACGGCCTGGGTCGGAGGCTGCCGCTGGGACCACATGTGTAGCGTGGCAAGGCGTGCGATAGCGCTGAGTTTGATGGGCCAGTGGAGGCGACTGGGGCTGTCGGCCCAGAGAGATCAGCGGACACGACGAGGGCTGCCGGCCCGGAGGGGCTGCCGGCCCGGCGGGGCCAGCAGACGCGACTGGGGCAGCTGGCCCGGAGGGACCAGCGGACGCGACTGGGGAAGCTAGCCCGGAGGGACCAGCGGACGCGACTGGGGAAGCTGGCCCGGAGGGACCAGCGGACGCGACTGGGGACGCTGGCCCGGAGGGACCAGCGGACACGACTGGGGCAGCTGGCCCGGAGGGACCAGCGGACGCGACTGGGGACGCGAGCCCGGAGGGACCAGCGGACGCGACTGGGGCAGCTGGCCCGGAGGGACCGGCGGACGCGACTGGGGCAGCTGGCCCGGAGGGACCGGCGGACGCGACTGGGGCAGCCGGCCCGGAGGGACCAGCGGACGCGACTGGGGCAGCCGGCTCAGAGGGACCTAAGAATGTGTCACCTGGACGCGGTAGGACGGAGGACGGACTCATCACTCCCCCATGACGGGAGAGACACAGACGAACCGGAGCGAATGAGATCGCGAGGAAACATGTCCTCGAAGAAGAGGGCATCCCAGGACTCGACGATGCAGTGCCGGGAGTGGTCCCAGAAGCGCCAGGCCTTCGACTGACGAAAGACACCGAGGAAGGTGCAGGGACGGCCGCGGGGGGCGAGCTTACCGCCCTGCTATGGGGCGGGCAGCCAGACAATGGCGACACAACCCCAGACGCGAGCGGGGCGGAGGTTAGCGCGCTGACCGCACCAATGCTGGTACGACGTGGACTGACGGGGAAGGAGACCGTGGGGAATGCGGTTCCAGACCCAGGTCATGTAGGCCGTGGCTTCAAAGGAGAAGCCCTCGGAGAGACCGGACTCGACACGCATGGTGCGGACGGCATCGGCCATGGTCCGGTTCCACCGCTCGCAGACACCGTTCTGGGCGGGTGTGTAGGGCGCCGAAGTCTCGTGGTGGATCCCGCGGGAGGCGAGGAAGGTCGTGGCCTCACCCATGTACTCGCCACCGCGATCGGAGCAAAAGCGGCGAAGGGAGCGGCCACATGCGCGCTCTGCGAGGACAAGCCAGTCGTGGATGGCCCGGGCGACATCGCTCTTCTGTCTGAGACAAAAGACCCAGCGATAGCGAGAGTAGTCCTCCGTGAGGGTGAGGACATAGCGGCCATGCTCGCCGACCGACTCGGTGGGGAGAAGGCCCATGACATCCGAGTGGACAAGGTCGAGAGGGGCGGATGCACAGGAGGCAGACAAGGGGTACGTAGACCGGTGCATCTTCCCCTGAGCGCAGTCAATGCACTCTGTGGGGCACGGGAGAGGGAAAGTCTCTGGGTCAAGGCCCGAGGCAGGCTGGGTGCGAAGCATGCTGTCCACAGCAGCAGAGTGGACGTGGCAGAGGCGGCGGTGCAAGAGGCGGGTGTGCTGAGGAGAAAGCGTGCTGGTGACGAGCACATGGCCTGTGGCGGCCGACAAGGAGGAGACGGGAGAAGAAGAGGAGAGACGAGGAACATGCCATAGGTTGCCACGGGCGGCGGCGTGCAGGACGACAAGACCAGACGGACGCAACGACACAATGCCAACACCACGCGAGTGCACAACATCCATGCTCATGCGGTCAAGGGCAGTCACGGACAAAAGGCTGAGCTCGAGACCAAGGACGAAGAGGACATCGGTCAGAAAGACGTCACCGACAGGACCACGAAAACGAACGACGCCAACACCACGGACAGGTAACACCTGTCCGGAGCCCGTCCGGACACCGGAGACATCGCCGACGGGATCGAGCATACTGAAGGCCTCACGAGAGGTCGTCATGTGATGCGTGGCCCCGGAGTCGATGATCCAGGTCTCAGCATGGTCCTAGACCGAGGTCGCTAGATCGCTAACGGTCACATGGCAGCAGGCGAGGGACGCAGACGCGGTGGACGGAGGCGCGAAACATGACTGCCAATCGTCAAGCCAAGCAACATCATCAAGGAGAGGGGCGGAGGAAACCACAGGCGACGACGAGACAGACGAGGAAACGGGACACGACCGCAACTCAGTCTCAGTCATGCAAGGCTGGGCAGGAGAGCAGGAGGTGATGCAACTCGCACTTCCCTGGGGAGGAGGACGAGGCAGGCCGAGCTGGAGAGCGATGAACTGCTCCAGCTGGCGCTCACAGGAGGAGGCCCTGGGAGCGGAGACGGAGTGCGGAGTTACGGCGCCGGAGCCCGGGTAGTAGGAGGGCTGCGCCGGTGAAGGGAGCGGGGGCGCCGACAGCTGCGGGTAGTACTGCTGCGGCGCGGAGGTCTGCGGGACAGGCGGAGCTGCTGGAGTGGCAGACCTGCTGGACGAGGTCAAAGTGGTCGGGCCAGCAGCGGCGACGGCGGCAGAGGCGAGGCGGCGCTCCCGCTGGCGCCGCATGGTAGCGATGACGCGCGCCTCGTCCGTCGGGAGAGGGCACGTGTACCACCCGTGCCCGGGCTGACCACAGTTGTGGCAGACCGAGCCACCACCGCTGGACCCGGTCGACGACTGCTGCTGCTGTTGTTGCGGCTGACTCTTGCCTTTCTTGTTCCGGTTCTTTTTCTTCTTCCCCGNCGCTGGACGAGGTCAAAGTGGTCGGGCCAGCAGCGGCGACGGCGGCAGAGGCGAGGCGGCGCTCCCGCTGGCGCCGCATGGTAGCGATGACGCGCGCCTCGTCCGTCGGGAGAGGGCACGTGTACCACCCGTGCCCGGGCTGACCACAGTTGTGGCAGACCGAGCCACCACCGCTGGACCCGGTCGACGACTGCTGCTGCTGTTGTTGCGGCTGACTCTTGCCTTTCTTGTTCCGGTTCTTTTTCTTCTTCCCCGACGACGATGAGGCTGCTGCGGCGGGGGAGGCGACGGCCACGGAGGCAACGACAGGGGAGGCGACAGCTGGGGAGGCGACGGCAGGGGATGCAAGCGCCTCCGCACGATGGAGCTGGGACTCCAGGCGAGCTTCCTCAATGCGTAGGAATAGCTCGTATGCCCAGGGCATGAGGGTGCCCTGGGTCGCCATGGCATAGAGGACGTCCTGGGGGTAGTGTACGAAGACGTCTGCGTAGTCGCTAGTGGCGCCGCGCTTGATGGTGAGGAGCACGGACAGAGGGGGCGGAGCAGTTGTGCCGAGACGACGGAGGATGTCCTCCGCCCGCTGCCAGTAGGCAGTGACCGTCTCGGTCTCCCCCATGTGCAGGGAGTTGAACTCCCGGAGCAGACGGCTGATCTCAGCGTCGGTGGACAGGTGATGGGGCCTGGTGAGGACGTGCCAGGCGGCTGCAGGGTCTGGGATGTCGCCTGCCGTGACGTCACCGAGGAAAGGCTCTAAGGCCAGGCGGGAGGCTGGAGGGGCGACTGGGACAAGGGCACGGACGGCGCGACCAGTTTATACAACTGGTCGGCCTGGGTGGGGTCGTAAGGGAGGGTGTAGTATGCCCACAGGCCCTCACCTTGCGCCCAGATCCGGAAGCTGAGCTCCGAGCTCCGAAACTGCTCGCCGGCCTGAAGCGGCGGGGGCGGCGTCTCATAGTCCTTCTGCCTGCGGCCGGCACCCGGAGTGGGGCCAAGGACGGAAGTGACTGTTTGCCTCTGGCGCTGAGTCTGCTGCTGTGCCAGGTAGTACGTGGCAGCAGACACAGCTGGGCTGGCATGCCCTGGAGGGACAAACGACGGTAGACCACTGGTGGCAGTTCGGGCGGCTACGGGCTGTAGCGCTGCAAGTTGTTGCGTCAAGGCGGCGAGCTGTTGCTGAAGAGCAGCGAGGGGGTCAGGATTGCCGCCGACGACACCAGTGGGCTGCAACTGCGGTGGCTGCTGCTGCTGCTGTGGCGGCGGCGGCTGCTGCTGCAACTGCTGCTACAGCTGCTACTACTGCTGCTGCTGCTACTGTTGCTGCTACTGCTGCTGCTGCTACTGCAGGCGCTGCAAGAAAGGAGGGGTAGGGGTCCCCCCAACAGAGGAGGACCCCTCCCCACTTGGGCTACCTTCCATGGTATGGTGTCCCTTGTGTTGTTTTTTTTTCCTTTTTTTGTTTTGTTTTGTCTTTGCTGATAACAGCAATGGTGGTGAGAGTTCTACCCACCCCTTGGGTTTTACGCCTTCCCTTTCTCCCCCCCTTTTTTTTTCCTTTGTTGATGACACCAGCAGTTACGTCAGTAGTGACGTCAGCAGCGAGATGCTGACGTCAGGAGTGGGGTTGGGGCCGCCGCTGTTGCTGCTGATGGTGCTGCTGCAGACGCTGCAGCTGCTGCTGTTGCCGCTGCTGCTGCTACTACTGCTGTGGCTGTTGGTGCTGCTGCCGTTGCGGCTGCGGCTGCTGCTGCTGCTGATGCAACTGCTGCTGCGGCTGTTGCAACTACTGCTGCTGCTGTGGCTGTAGCTGTTACCGCAGCTGCTGCGGCTGTGGCTACTGCTATGGCTGCAGTTGCTGTGGCTACAGTTACAGCTGCCGCGGTGGCTGCTTCAAGCTGCTGCGGCAGCTGAGGGTGCTGCAGCTTGCTGCTGTTGCTACACGCTGCTGCAGCTGCTGCTACGGGCTACAGCAGCAGGCTGCTGCTACGGGCTGCGGGATGGGGTTGTTCCTTTTTTTTCTTCTTTTTTCCCTGTCATAACGGGCAGCAGCCCGCTGTCTGCTACGAGGAGCGGGCTGCTACTCGCAGGCAGTAGCGAGCTACTGCTCGCTGCTGCTCGCTGCTCGCTTACGGCGAGCTACGAGTAGTAACAGCCGCGGCTGGCTGCTACTAGCAGCAGCTCGCTACTGCAGCTCGTTGCTGCAGCTGCGGGCTGCAGTAGTGAGCTGCTGCGGCTGCTGGTTGCGGCTGCTACAGCCCGCAGCTGCTGCAGCACGCTGTTGCTGCAGTTGCTGGCTGCGGCTCTTGGCTACGGCTGTTGCCCGCTGCTATAGCTGCTGCGTGCTGCGGCTGCTGCCAGCTGCTGCTGCGGACTGATGCTGCGGGCTGCTGCTGCTCATTGCTGCTACTGCTGTTGCGAGCTGTTGCTGCGAGCTGCTGCTGCTGCTACTGGCTACTGTGAGCTGCTGCTTCAGCCTGCTGCTGCTGCTGCACGCAGCTGCTGTCGGCTGCTGCTACCACTGCTCGCTGTCGTTCCTTGCGTCTGCTGCTGCTGCTGCTGCAAGTTGGTGCCAGTCACTGCACCTGGGTGACGTTGCCGCGTGCGCCGTCGCCCACGGGTGTCGGACGCCGCCTGCCGCTCACCTCCTTGCGTCACGCATGGGGGTCAGTGCTGCCGAAAAAATTGGGCAGCATTTTCCCCTGGCCCAGTGGCCGTGGGAAAAAAATTGACGTCGCCACCAGGAGGGTCAATGCTGCCAGAAAAAATCCGGCAGCATTTTCCCTGCACTGGCGCGTATGGGGGTCTGCGGGCGTTGCCTCGCACCTGTTCGTCAGTCTTCTGCTGCTGCTGCTACGCTCTGGCTCTGATACCAAGAAAGAAATGCCTAGGCAGCAGGTTGGGGCAGCAGCGTTGTTGATGCAGCGTGCGGGCTTCCACGCTCGTTGCTTAAGTCAGCTGCCCCCTCAGTCTGTTGCTCTAGAGTCTAAGTCTGGAAGCTCTGGGTTTGTTACTCAGAAATGCGCGTGCCAGTGTTCGCGTCAGAAAGCAACTGAAAACTGTAAGTGACTGATTATGAATGAAGAATGAACAACAATGGGAGACCCCTCCAAGTTCTAGGCCCCCCCCCCCCCCCCCCCCCCCC
>SZWC01001631.1:173868-188518 GCA_023375785.1 Penium margaritaceum
TGCACGCTGCCGCTGCTACTGTTGCGCGCTGCAGCAGCAGCTCGCTGCCGCCGCTGCCCGCTGCTGCTGCTGCGCTGCCGCGCTGCTGCGCTGCTGCTGCTGCTGCGCTGCTGCGCTGCTCGCTGCTGCTGCTGCTGCCGCTGCTGCCGCCGCTGCTTCTGCTGCTGCAGCTGCGCTGCGGCTGCTGGTGCTGCTGCTGCCGCTGCGGCTGCTGTTGCCGCCGCCACCGCTGCGGCTGCTGCGCTGCTGCTGCCGCTGCTGCCGCCGCTGCCGCCGCTGCTTCTGCTGCTGCAGCTGCGCTGCGGCTGCTGGTGCTGCTGCTGCCGCTGCGGCTGCTGTTGCCGCCGCCGCCGCTGCGGCTGCTGCTGCTGCGCTGCTGCGCCGCAGTTGTTGTCACGCTGCTGCTGCGGCTGTGGTTGCTACGCTGCTGCTGCAACTCAGCTGCTGTGGCTGTGGGAGGACTGCTGGCACCGCCGCCGCCACGCCTCTCTGCGTGGTGGTACGCGTCGCTGCTGCTGTCTCTGCAGCTGCGGTCTCACGTTGACGGAGGTCGACAGTCTCCAGCGGGTCCCAGAAGATCTGCTGCAGCGGTGACTCTCACTACTGCTGCTCTGCTATGTCTCTGCTGCGCAGCTCGGTGAGATCTGTCTCACCGCTCTGATACCATGAGAAACATCTAGGAAGCTTCCTAGCCTTGCTGCTGCTGACGTGGCGACATTGTCCAGTCAGCTGACGCACTAGCAAGCAGGCAGGTGCAGGAAACAGCAAGGATCAGGCTAGGGAGACGCGCAAAGTCTCATAAGCTTCAATAGCTTAGTAAATGCAGAGAGAGATGACAACTGACAGGTCCAGGGCATAAATACCTGCCGCGGCGCACGGCGGGTGTCGCACGCGGCAGTCCAAGAGCTGTCCTAAAACCGGTCCAAAACCACTGTTTTGGCCGTAACTCTGCGCACACATGTCAGAATCCTACGCCGTCGGAACCTAGACGTGCAGAATCAAAAGACGCACGCAACGACTGGTCACATGCATGCATCCATCGACTGACAGTGAGTGTGTAATGCAAAAACATGCAAATGGGCCTCATGCCCAGTCCGCCGAAAAGCGCCTGCAAGACGTAGAAGTCATAGCAAGGAGTCCCGGTGACATCTGGGGCTCTGGAACAGTGGTCGGTCAGCTCCAGACGGGTAGTCCGCCGCCTGTCGTCGCGCCGGTGTCACCAGGGCCGCTTGCCTCAGGGATCTGCACGAGTATGGACACGGCCGAGTGGTCACAGTAAACTGTACAGGAACTGCACAAAGCACAACAACTCGGCCGTGTCCATACTCGTGCAGATCCCTGAGGCAGGCGGCCCTGGTGACACCGGCGCAACGACAGGCGACGGACTACCCGTCTGGAGCTGACCGACCACTGTTCCAAAGCCTCAGATGTCACCGGGACTCCTTGCTGTGCCTTCTACGTCTTGCAGGCGCCTTTCGGCGGACTGGGCATGAGGCCCATTTGCATGTTTTTGCATTATATACTCGCTGTCAGTCGATGGATGCATGCATGTGACCAGTCGTTGCGTGCGTCTTTTGATTCTGCACGTCTAGGTTCCGACGGCGTAGGATTCTGACATGTGTGCGCAGAGTTACGGCCAAAACAGTGGTTTTGGGCCGGTTTTAGGACAGCTCTTGGACTGCCGCGTGCGACACCCGCCGTGCGCCGCGGCAGTTATTTATACCCTGGACCTGTCAGTTGTCATTTCTCTCTGCATATGCTATACTGAAGCATTCTGACACTTTGACTTGTGTCTCCTAGCCAAACTCTTGCCGTTGTGTGTACGTCCTGTGACTGTCGTCACCGTCTGACTAGGCACTGACGCCCGGTTAGCGGCTGTGTTAGGAAGCTTCTATGCACTTTCTCATGGTATCAGAGCAGTGAGACAGTTCTCACTGAGCTGCGCAGCAGAGACGCAGCAGAGCAGCAGCAGTGAGAGTCACCGCTGCAGCAGATCTTCTGGGACCCGTTGGAGATGGCCGTTCGTCGTCCGCGCACTCCACCCACCACGTGAGATCGCAGCTGCTGAGGCACCAGCAGCAGCGCGTACCGCCACGCACAGGTGTGTGGCGGCTGCGGTGCGTGCAGTCGCCACTTCCCCCCACAGCCGCAGCAGCAGAGGCGGCGGCGGCAGCCGCACAGCAGCAGCGCAGCTGCAGCGGCCGCCACAGCAGTGTGGCAGCAGCAGCGGCAGCAGCAGCGCAGCAGCGGCGTCCGCAGCAGCAGCGCAGCAGCGGCAGCGGCACAGCAGCAGCAGCGGCATTCGCGGCGGCAGCAGCAGCGCAGCAGTGGCAGCAGCAGCAGCAGCACGCGGCGGCGGCAGCCAGCAGCAGCGCGCGGCGGCGGCAGCCAGCAGCAGCGCGCGGCGGCGGCAGCCAGCAGCAGCTGCAGTGCGCAGCAGTAGCGCCGCGCGCAGCAGCAGCCGCCGCGCGCAGCAGCAGCGCAGCCGCGGCTGCCACCGCTGCACACGCAGCTCCCATACGAAGCTGCTGCTGCAGCTGACAGCACAGCTGCAGCAGCAGCTGGGCGGAAGCTACTGCGCAGCTTCCGCAGAGCTGTCGCGCGGCACCGCGCAGCAACAGAACCTTGACAAGAAGAAAAAGAGAGAAAAAAAACAAAAAAAAAACAAAAAAAAAGACGAGGGGATGGGCTGACGTCAGCATTGTTGGTTGCTGACGTCATCAGGTCGTGCTGACGTCAGCACCCACTTGCTGACGTCAGCATTACACTTGGCCAAATTTTCAACCGAAAAGTCAAAAGTTACCAGCGTTTCAACTCCCCGAGAAACGCAGACGGTTTTGAAATTCGGCAAACTTGACCTGTCGTCCCATAGTGAGCGGCGACATGAGTTCGCCCGACGACAAGGACAAGGGACCAGGTGATCCCTCCTCCTCTTCTTCAGGGGTATTGAGCCCTCGCTCGCAGGCCATTGAGGACCTGCGCAGCCAGCAGGAGGAGATGCGTTGTCTGCAACGAGAGCAGACTGACGATATCCGCACACTGACTGAGCTCCTGCGCGCTCAGTCCACGGCTCCTCCGCGGATTCTTGAGGGAGCTGCCGGCGTTGCGGCCTCCACCCAGCACTCGGCTCAAGTGCCCGTGACAGGTGCCCCACCTGCTTCACCTCCTGGTGTGGTCTCCCCACCACCTACGGACCTCCTTGATGACGAGCCATTCACGCCAGGCTTTGAGGATGACTCCCAGGAGCGGGAGATTCGTCTTCTACAAGAGCGCCTCCGTCAGCTGCAGACGGGTGTCCGACCTCCATCTGTGTCCCCGATACGATTGTCACCTGACTTCCCCAGTGATCACCCCCTTCCAGGAGTTTTTCCCGTCACTCGCCCTCCTCAGCCTGCGGCTGCTCTCCCCACGGAGCGGCAGCCAAAGGACTTTGAGGCACCACCTCCACGGTACATCAGCGAGGATGGATTTGACTGCTGGGAGATCCTGTTCCAGGTGTGGGCCACTTCTGAGGGAGTGTGGCCTTACTACCACAGCCCATACCAGTCTACAGATCCAGCACAGGTGCTGACAGCAGCCCGGGCCATGCGAGGGCTTCTCTACGCCATGCCACGCGAGACTGTCGTTGACTTCCGTCCCTTCCTCGACGAGGCTGGCACTGGCACCGGAGCTGATCCTCGTGGAGGCTGGGATTTGGCGTTGTCCCTACTGGCTGCAGAGACGCACGCCACGCGTGCGTCACACATTCGCGCTTTCCATTCTCTCCGTCAGGGACCAGCGGAGCCTGTAGCGGATTACTGGCGACGCGCCATGCATATCTACACGCGCCTGGGGACCTCAGGGGGCACACAGCTGTGGGCGCTTCGGACGATCATGCTCGGAGTTCGCCTGGAGTACACCGACATATGCACACGGTACAGCGACGCAGCTCTCGAGCCTTTCTCAGCCACCCTGTAGCTGCTCTCGTGGGCCCATCAGCTTTTCCTCCAGGTGACGTCGGCCCGCGAGGCAGCAGTAGCACATCAGGAGACTTCCCTCGCTGCAGCAGTCCTCGCCTCACCATCATCTTCCCTCCTGCAGTCACCCTCACCTTCCTCCATCACGACCTCATCTTCCTCCTCCTCTTTGATCCCGTCTACACCCACACAGACACAGGGCGTTGCAGCAGCTGCCCAGGGGAAGAAGAAGAATAGGAAGCGCGGATCGGGTCAGCAGCAGTCGTCATCCAGTGGTAGCAGTGGCCGTTCCGTGCACTGCTACAACTGTGGTGGTGCCCATCGTTATACCGAGTGCCAGCAGCCGCTCGACTGGGAGCGTATCACTCGCGGACTTCAGGCTGCCTATGCTACTCGCACCGCGTCCGGCACGTCGACCGCACACTCCTCTGGACGCGCGGCAACTACGACTGCAGCTGTTCCTGCATCCTCACCGGCGAGCAGCAGTGATCCAGACCCACGTGACCGCACTATCGCCGAGCTTCGTCATCTTCTGGCGCTTCGCTTTCAGGGAGGTGCGAGTGTGTTGTCATTGTCGAGTGGGTCACAGACTGCTTGTTCGTCCGTCCTCGTGACTCGTGATGACACGTGTGGGGGAGCACAGTCCGCATGTGATGATGATGGGCCTGACTGCACTGACTGGATTCATGAGTCTCACCTTCGTGATGTACGTCGTTCCGTCCCACTGACGGCTCAGCGTCCCTCTGATGCCGAGTGTTCTATTGCTCGTTGTACAGTGACGTCCACCAGTCGTGACTCCGGTGGCACTTGGATCATCGATTCCGGTGCCACCCACCACATGACGTGTCGTCGTAGTGACTTTGTGGTACTTGGTCCTGTCACGACTGTCCGTTCTGTTCGTACAGGTTCTGGTCAGTCCTTACCGGTTCACGGTGTTGGGGTTGTATGCTTTGATGGTCCGTCTGGCCCCCTGTATCTCTCTGACGTGCTGTTTGTGCCTGATCTTGAGCTCAGTCTGCTGTCTGTGCGTGCCTGCACTCTGATGGGTCTCTCCGTTGAGCATACCGCTGATTCAGCGACTGTGACTGCTCTTGACACCCGTAGCATTGTCCTGCGTGCTTCAGTCGTAGATGATTTGTACCGCATTGCTCGGCCCTCCTCCCCTTGCTCTCCCTCCTCCTCTGGTCGCGTTTTTGTCACTGGTGTTCTATCCCCGGAACACCAGCGGTTGCTTCACCGACGTCTGTGTCACGTGGGCTCCGACANTTCTTTGCTGAGCACGGCATTTTTCACCAGGTCTCCGCTCCTGCTACCCCACAGTAGAACGGTGTATCTGAGCGCTGGAACCGCACCATGGAGGATGCGGTCCGCGCCATGCGGTCTGAGTGCGGTCTCCCGGAGTCCTTCGCATTCGAGGGCTTCACCTACATGACTTGGGTCTGGAACCGCCTCCCGCATGGTCCACTTCCGCATCATGTTACACCGTACGAGCTCTGGTTTGGCCACCGTGCCGATCTTCGTCTCGCACGCGTCTGGGGATCCTTGGCCTCCGTATGGTACACCGAGGACCAGCAGGGGTCCAAGGTCTCCCCTCGGGGTTGCTTGTGTGCCTTCATCGGCATCTCCCCGCGGTCGAAGGCCTGGCGTTTTTGGGACCCCACTCGCCGTCGTGTCATTGAGTCCCGTGACGCGCTGTTTCTTGAGTCACTCACATACCGTGATCTGACTTCGATCACAGCACTCTCTGCAGCTCATGTCCCTTCCTGTGAGGGTCCTCGGCGGATGGGGGAGAGCTCTTCTCCAGCGACCATTCCTTGCTAGGCTGATGTGTCCGCTCGAGTCCCCTCTCGATCTCCAGCACTTGACGATCCGGCTATCATTGCCGTTGGTCCAGAGATCCCGCCTGTCCAGCCAGCTTCGCACCCCACAGATACCACTGCTCCCACGCTTCCTCGTGCATCACCCTCTGTGTCCACTAGCACCCCTGTTCCGGCGTCTCACCCAGCCCAGCCCACTCCTGTCTCTACGTCGGCTGACACTCCTGTCTCAGTGTCCGGGCCAGCCTTGCCCGCTGTCATCCCCAGCTCAGTATCCCCCACACACCCATCTCCGCGCACGGCTTCTCCGACTGCCTCGTCTCAGCCCTCACCAGCTGTGGTCGTACCTGTCCCTGTGGTCGTACCTGCTCCTGAGCCTGAGGTGCGCCCCTCGACCTCCGGTTACTCCCGTGAGCCCGGTGGTCGCCTTCGACCACTGGATTTTGGAGGTCAACGAGCTTCGGGTTCCGGACCCGGGCACATTGAGGGAGGCTTTCTCATCGCAGGATGTTGATGCCTGGCGAGGTGCTTGCGAGGATGAGCTTCGCGCTATCCGAGAGCACAGAGTCTACGAGCTGGTCGACCTTCCCCCTGGGAGGAAGGCGATTCAGGTCAAGTGGGTCTTTCGCAAGAAAGTGAAGCCGGATGGCTCACTGGAACGCTATAAGGCCCGCTTGGTCGTCAAGGGGTTCTCTCAGATTGAGGGAGTCAATTACACTGACACCTTTGCCCCTGTCGGCCGCATGACTTCAGCTCGAGCTCTGTTCGGTGTAGTAGCTCAGCATGACTGGGAACTACACCAGATGGATGTGAACAACGCATTCCTCCATGGCTCTTTGGATGAGGTGATCTACATGGCTCAGCCACCAGGCTTTGGGGACGGTGACAAGGTCTGGCGCTTGCGCAAGTCCTTGTACGGACTCAAGCAGTCTCCACGGTGTTGGAACCGGGAGATCACTGGTACCTTGACTCGCGCAGGATACGTACAGAGCAAGGCAGACCCCTCACTCTTCATCCTACGGACACCCGAGTGGTTTACCGCCATCATGGTCTATGTTGATGACCTTCTGATCGCGTCTCCGTCACTGGAGGCCGTGAAGGAGGCCAAGGCTGTCCTGCAGACCGCCTACAGGATGAAGGACCTCGGTCCTGCATCGGTGTTTCTTGGTATGGAGATTGTGCGAGATCGCACACATCGGACTGTGTTGCTGCATCAGGCCCGATACGCACGAGTCGTGGGGGAGCACTTTAGCGATCTCCTTGGTGCAGTGCCCACTGCTTCCACACCACTCACACCTGATGGGCAGGATGTCGTGAAGGTGGATGACCCTACACAGCTGGAGGAGACAGTGGACGTGACCTTGTACCTCCGTCTTATCGGATCTCTGATGTACCTGGCCACTACCACGCGTCCCGACATCGCGTTCGCCGTCAACCTCCTCGCTCAGTTCTCGCAGGCTCCACGCGGCTGTGCGAGTGGTACGGTACGTGGTCTCCACGTTTGCATGTTTTTGCATTGTATACTCGCTGTCAGTGGATGGATGCATGCATGTGACCAGTCGTTGCGTGCGTCTTTTGATTCTGCACGTCTAGGTTCAGACGGCGTAGGATTCTGACATGTGTGCGTAGAGTTACGGCCAAAACAGTGGTTTTGGGCCGGTTTTAGGACAGCTCTTGGACTGCCGCGTGCGACACCCGCCGTGCGCCGCGGCAGGTATTTATACCCTGGACCTGTCAGTTGTCATTTCTCTCTGCATATGCTATATTGAAGCATTCTGACACTTTGACTTGTGTCTCCTAGCCAAACTCTTGCCGTTGTGTGTACGACCTGTGACTGTCGTCACCGTCTGACTAGGCACTGACGCCCGGTCAGCGGCTGTGTTGTTAGGAAGATTCTACGCACTTTCTCAGTCAGTCATACACAGTTGTACAGTTGGTTGTGACCACTCGGCCGTGTCCATGCTCGTGCAGATCCTTGAGGCGGACCCAATTGGAGACAGAGTTCCCTGAGGTGATGCTCCATCCGCTGGAGGCAGCCTGGCAGCCTACCCAGTGTACCAGAGGGCTCCCAGAGCCCACGGACTACGTTTGGAGGTCTTCAGGATTTTCTCGGTGGACAGCCCTGCCAGGCTGATTTACATGTTTGTTTTCTTACACTCTCCGGCTGATCCCGGACGTAGGCGTGTGACCAGTCGTTGTGTCTGTCGTTTTGTCGTGCATCCGTAGGATCAGACGGCGCTCCGTTCGGACGCTTGTGCGCAGAATTATGGCCAAAACAGTGNTTTGGGCCGGTTCAGGTTTGACAGGCACCGCCGTGTGCGCCACCCGCCGTGAGCCACGGCGGCTATTTATGTTGTGGACCTGTCATTTGTTATCTCTCTCTGCATTAACTTCAGTTGAAGCTTGAGATACAAGTGCACGTGTCTCTCCCTACCCTTGCTGTCCCTTGCATGACCTGTGTGTTGGTTTTTTTGTGCTCATTGTGCTCTGTTGTGTCCTCCCGGCTTGTGTACATCGGCGTGCAGATGACTGACAGCGAGACTCGACGCCGATGGAGTGTCGTCCGGTGGAGCCGACGCACGTTGAGGTCGTCTCACGGTTCGCTGGAGCCTCCTCTCTCCGGCGACGTGTTCAGCTCCATCGGCAGGCCTCCTCGGCGGTCGCACCGCCGGCAGTCATTGCCGCCGCAGTCGCTGTCTGCATGCGCCCAACGCGTACTGTCGTGTCGCGTCGTCATGCACTGCCTAGGGTCCCAGTTGCATGTTGCATGGCCCTGTTCGGCAACATAAACCATCGTGGGCACTATCTGGGTTTAGGCTGCCATAACTCCTCACTACTATTTTTCTAGCAGATTCTGACCGCATGGCTGCGTTCTCAGCGTTGGTATTATGGTATGGTCCAGTTTTCAGGCGAAACGGACGACGCCCGGGTTTTGGGCTGTCTGCTGCCTGGCAGGCCTCACCGAGAAAACCTGCCAGCCTGAACTGAGCTATTTTCTGATTGGCTGATGAACTGAGTAACAAGCTCTACAGAGCTGGGGGGGGGGCTTGAACTTGGAGGGGTCCCCCATTACTGTTCATTCTTCATTCCTAATCAGTCATTGTCAGTTTTCAGCTGCTTTCTGGCGCTAACTCTGGCGCGCGCGTTTCTGAGTAACAAAACCCAGAGCTTCCAGACTTAGACTCTAGAGCAGCAGACTGAGGGGGCAGCTGACTTAAGCAACGAGCGTGGAAGCCCGCACGCTGCATCAAAAACGCTGCTGCCCCAACCTGCTGCATAGTTTCCTTTTTGGTATCAGAGCCAGAGCGTAGCAGCAGCAGCAGAAGTCTGGCGAACAGTTGCTAGACAACGCCGGCGGACCTCCCATACGCGCCAGTGCAGGGGAAATGCTGCCGGATTTTTTCCGACAGCATTGACCCTCTTGGTGGTGGCGTCAGAATTTTTCCCACGGCCACTAGGCCAGGGGAAATGCTGCCGAAATTTTTCGGCAGCACTGACCCCCACGCGTGACGCGAGGAGGTGAGCGGCAGGCGGCGTCTGACGCCTGTGGGCGACGACGCACGCGGCAACGTCACCCAGGTGCAGTGACTGGCACCACCAGCAGCAGCAGGTAGAAGTAGCAGCTCGCAGCAGCCCGCAATAGCAGCAGCTCGTAGTAGCAGCAGCAGTAGCTCGCAGCAGCAGCAGCAGCAGCTCGTAGCAGCAGCAGCTCGCAGCAACAGCACCAGCAGCGTGCAGCAGCACCAGCGGCGTGCAACAGCAGCAGCAGCTCACAATAGTAGCCGACTGTAGCAGCTCGCAGCAGCAACAGGCAGCAGCCGCAGCACGCAGCAGTTGCAGCAGTGTGCAGTAGCAGCAGCGGGCTGCAGCAGCTGCTGCAGCGAGCTGCAGCAGCCGACAGCTGCAGCAGCAATAGCAGCAGCAGCGAGCAGCAGCTGCCAGCCTCGGCTGCTGCTGCCCGCTGCTCGCAGCGAGCGAGCAGCGAGCAGCAGCCCGCTGCTGCCAGCGAGCAGCAGCTCATTGCTGCTGGGTGAGCAGCAGCCTGCTGCTCGCAGCAGATAGCGGGCTGCTGCCTGCTGTGACAAGAAAAGGAAAAAAATACAACGAGAAAAAATTCCCCCACCCCCGCAGCTCGCTGTAGCAGTCTGCAGTTGCAGCGAGCTACTGCTGCAGCACGCAGCAGCTACAGCAGCACTTAGCTGCAGCTGCGAGCTGCAGCAGCTCGCTGCTGCAGCAGTAGCAGCCATAGCAACTGCTGCAGCTCGCAGCACGAGTAGCAGCAGCTGAAGCACCAGCAACAGTAGCAGCAGTAGCAGCAGCAGCAGCAGCAGCAGCAGTAGCAGCAGTAGCAGCAGCAGCAAACAACTGTAGCAGTAGCAGCAGTAGCAGCAGCTGCAGTAGCAGCAGCAACAACAGCAGCAGCTGCAACAGCAGCAGCAGCAGCAGTAGCAGCAGCAGCAGCAGCAGCAGCAGCAGCAACAGCAACAGCAGCAGCAGCAACAGCAGCAGCAGCTGCAGCTGCATCAGCACCAACAACAGCAACGGCGGCCCCCAACATTCGCCGCTGCTGACGTCAACACCCCTCTGCTGACGTCACTGCTGACTTCATCAACACACAAAAAAAAAGGGGGGGAGGGTGAAAGGAGAAAGGGTGAAGGCCAGAGGAGTGGGTAAACTTCCCACTCCCCCAACTTCTTGTTGAAGCAGCAACACAAGAAAAAAAAAAAAAACCAGACACCAAGCCATGACTGGTAGTCCAGGCGAAGGGGGGTCCTCCTCTGATGGGGGGACCCCCACCCCTCCTTTCTTGCAGCGACTGCTGCAGCAGCAGCAGCAGCAGCAGCACCCGCCGCCGCTGCAGCAGCAGCAGCAGCCGCCGCCGCCGCAGGAACAGCAGCTGCCGCCGCCGTCGCCGCCATTGCTGCAGCAGCCGCCGCCACTGCAGCAAAAGTAGCCCACTAGTAACGTTGGCGGCACCCCAAACCCACTTGTTGCTCTTCAGCAACAACTCGCTGCCTTGACACAGCAGCTTGCGGCGCTACACCCAGTCGCCTCCCAAACCGCCACCAGCGCGCTGCCGTTGTTCGTCCCTCCAGGGCACGCTAGCCCCGCGGTGTCCGCCGCCACATACTACCTAGCACAACAGCAGACTCAGCGCCAACGGCAGACAGTGACCTCCGTCCTTGGCCCCACTCTGGGTGCCGGCCGTAGGCAGAAAGACTTTGAGACGCCGCCACCACCGCTTCAGGCCGGCGAGCAGTTCCGGAGCTGGGAGCTCAGCTTCCGGATCTGGGCGCAGGGGGAGGGTCTGTGGGCCTACTACACCCTCCCTTACGACTCCACCCAGGCCGACCAGCTATATAACGCTGGTCGCGCCGTCCACGCCCTTGTACCCGTCGCCCCTCCAGCTTCCCGCCTTGCCCTAGAGCCCTTCCTCGGCGACTTCACCGCTGGCGCCATCCCAGACCCGGCAGCCGCCTGGCACGTCCTCACCAGACCCCATCGCCTGTCTAGCGACGCTGAGATCAGCCGCCTGCTCCGGGAGTTCAACTCCTTTCACATGGGGGAGGCCGAGATGGTCACTGCCTACTGGTAGCGAGCGGAGGACATTCTTCGTCGACTCGGCAAGTCGGCTCCACCCCCACTGTCCGCGCTCCTCACCATCAAGCGCGGCGCCACCAGCGCATACGTTGACGTCTTCGTCCACTATCCTGAGGACGTCCTCACCACCATGGAGGCCCAGGGCACTCTCATGCCTTGGGCATACGAGCTCTTCCTTCGCATTGAGGAAGCTTGCCAGGAGTCCCAGCTCCATCGCGCGGAGGCCCTTGTATCCCCTACCGTCACCACCCCTGCCGTTGCCTCCGTGGCCGTTGCCTCCCCCGTTGCAGCTACCTCATCACCTTGAGGGAAGAAGAAGAAAAACCGGAACAAGAAGGGCAAGGGTCCATCGCAACAGCAGCAGCAGCAGTCATCGACCGGTACCAGTGGTAGTGGCTCGGTCTGCCACAACTGTGGCCAGCCTGGGCACGGATGGTACACGTGCCCTCTCCCGACGGACGAGGCCCGCGTCATCGCCACCATGCGACGCTAGCGGGAGCGCCGCCTCGCCTCTGCCGCCGTCGCTGCTGCTGGTCCTACCACTTCGACCTCGTCCAGCACTGCTCCCACTCCGACGTCTCCGCCTGTCCTGTAGCCACCCGCGCCGCAGCAGTACTACCCGCAGCAGACGGCCCAGCAGTACTACCCTCAGCCGTCGGCACCTCCACTGCCCTCGTCGACCCCGTCACCCTACTCTTTGGGCTACAGCGCCGTCACTCCGCATTCTGTCTACACTCCCGGGCCGTCATCCCGAGAGCGTCAGCTGGAGCAGTTCATCGCGCTCTAGCTTGGCCTTCCTCACCCTCCTCCCCAGGGAAGTGCGAGTTGCGTCACCTCCTGCCTAAAGGGAACGAGACGAATCTATTGCAACTTGTTTTGTGCAAAACGGTGCTGATTTGAGTGAGTTGTGGTTGGGTGAGGGGCGGCCATGGATCCGTCGTAAAAAAAGTACAAGTGTTGAGCGTGAGCATCAAAGAGCTCTAGGGGGTGGGACTCGCTACTCGAGCCCACCCATCGGCCGGCGAGCGAAGCTCGCTGGCGCTCAATTCCCAGGTGCGCGGAAATTCCGCGCACGACCCTAAATCCGGCTCTAGGCCGGTTCCATGTTTGCGCACGACCTACGTCAGTCAGAAATACCCAGCCTTGACTTCGAGGTCACATCTAGGTCTGCGAACTCAAACATCAAGCATGCAGGATCAAATAAAAGACAGGACCACACTAGGTCCCCTATGACTAATCTAGCAGTANCGAGAGGGAAACGAGCACAGGAGGGGAAGAGAAGTGGATGTCTGGTGTGCTCAGTGCTGACGCACGCGCTCACTGTGCGTCACTTCCGCTCTCAGAGTCAGCAAGCCCTGCACACTCATGGCCACCGCAGAGTCGTACATATAGACGGGGAGGATTAACACGCCCCCTTGGCCATGGGTGCAGAGGGTGCACAACCAAGATGATGGAGTTGGAGTTGTAGTGCAGTGGAGGGAAGTGCTTTAGTGAGGAAATCTGCCAGTTGTGCATTCCCGCTGATGGGCTTGACTTGAATGGCTCCTGATTCCACTGCCTCACGGACGAAGTGATGTTCGACGTTAATGTGCTTTGTGCGTGGATGCAACACACCATCATTTGCTGCAATGCTGCGTGCGGCGGAGCTGTCGCTGTGCAGTGGGACCGCTTGCACATTCAGACCCAATTCCTCAAGCAAGCGCGCCAGCCAGATAGCCTCACATGCTGCTTCACCCAATGCCATGTACTCCGCTTCTGCCACACTGCGCGCCACACAGGACTGTTTTGCACTTCTCCACGATACAGCCGTGCCCCACAGACGAAACACATACCCACCACGGCTACGGGCCTGACGGTCTCGCGCATAGTCGCTGTCACAAAACCCATCCAGCAAGCGACACGCTGTGGGAGCAAAGACCAAACCAAGGCCAGCAGTGTCCAGCACGTAGCGCAGCAGTTTCAGCAGTGCTTTTTGATGCGTGCTGCAAGGTTGTTGACCAAATTGAGCCAGCACATTGACTGCACAGGAGATGTCTGGACGTGTGGTGGATGCCAGGTAGGATAGGCTGCCAGTGATCTGCCGGTAGAGTGTAGGATCACAGTCTGGACCGTAGTCAGTGGTGCGTGCATCCAGCAAGTGAGTGTACACATCAGGGCTCATCGGTGAGTGCTGCTGTGGAAGGTGTTGTACGAGGTGTTGAAAACGACCAGTGAGGTGTGTCAGAAACCGGCCTTGATGCAGTGAGAGTGTGCGTGCAGATCTGTCTCTGATGATAGTCATGCCCAAGAAGTTTCTTGCCTCCCCCAAGTCCGTCATGTTGTAGTGCTCAGTCAGTAGGGCCTTTGTGCGTGTGATGAGAGAGAGCGACGGGGACAAGAGCAACAGGTCATCGACATAGACCAACAGCATGACAGGTACTCCATCTTCCCAGCGTAAAAAGCAGGAAGGATCACACACACTCTGTGTGAATTTCCCAGTCATGAGAGTGCGACTAATCTCTTTGTTCCAACACCGGGGTGCTTGCTTCAGTCCATAAAGAGCTTTAAGCAGCAACCAGACGCGATCTGTTCCATCCTCAAACCCTTCTGGCTGTTTGACATACAGTTCCTCCTCCAGAGGGCCATTCAGAAAAGCATTTTTTACGTCCATTTGATGAATCTCCCAGTCTTCATGGGCGGCCACGCCCAACAGCACTCTGCCGGTGCCATACTTGCCTACTGGGGCATAAGTGTCAGTGAAATCTTGTCCTGGAACTTGATGAAATCCCTTAGCTACCAGCCTGGCTTTGTATTTTTCAATTAGGCCAGCCAAGTTCCTCTTCAGCTTGAAGACCCACTTCACATCTATGGCCTTTCGGCCAGGTGGAAGAGGCACAACCTCGAACACCTTATGCTCCAAAAGAGCGTTGATCTCGGCAGTCATGGCCTTCTCCCATTCAGGTGCTTCAGGGCGCCCCCTTGCCTCAAACAGGGTCAGGGGCTCCACCTGTTGGTGCTGTGTGGAGTTGGGACCAGTCATGTGATAGAACTGTCGATAGTTAACGCGTGGGATGTCCCTCAAAGCGCGTTTTACAGGTTCGGGTTCAGGTGTGACAGTTTTTCCCGACTCTGTGGGAGCATCACCTCGCAGCCCAGGGGGTGACTGAGGCGCACTTGACTCTGTGCTTGCCAGATCAGTGGGTGTTAGAAGCTCTCTCGGCACAGAGTTGTACTCACCCTGCTCTTGGGCTACAGTGCGTGTGGGAACTGTGACTGTTTGTGGGACAAGCACTGGAA